>MCFE01000265.1:0-107914 GCA_002104905.1 Basidiobolus meristosporus CBS 931.73 | reverse complement strand
CTGAAACCAAAGTGTGATTAAACAATTATCAGGACAGGGATAGAGGAAGACACAGGATACATACAAAGTTTATTAGAGGAGATTTTAGTCAATATAGGTACAAATAATATGCGCGAGGGAGTTCGCCCAAAGGGGAGAACAAAAGAATGCATATGGAAAGCGCCAAAGGAAACAGTTCACCCAAAACTGGCGATACCCCTCCCACTAGCAAGAACCAAGATGATATCAAAAACGAAACCAACCTGCAAGTGCTAAGAGATATGGTACGAGCGTTACGTACGACGAGAGCCACCTATGAAGAGTTGTTTGCCGGAGCAGTCACGCTAATACAAGACACAATCAGAGAGGGACGAGACAAGTTACCCACGCTGATACGAAGCATGGAGATACTACCCAAGAAGACCGTGTACCACCTAAGAGGAGGTTCCTTGATCATTAAGGAGAAGGACGCCGCGCTGATTCCCGTATCCATACTGGACACAGTCAGACAGAAGACACAAGGAATCAACTGTTGCGCCCTCATGAGACCTCGAGAGCCCCCTTGTTTTGTTGCATACTTGCCATTAATAGGTACCACAGTTGTTGAGGTATACGCAGACCTGGTACAAGCTGCAAGAGCACCAGAAGTAGAACTCCCGATCGAAGGACTCCTCCAAGAAATTTGCGAACATCTCAAACCACATTTCCAAGAAGGAACCATCTTAGAGAAGATTCGTGAACGGATTAAATACACCAGCCAGTTAACCCATGCGATCCACCAAGTTGCTGTGTTACAACTATTACAGTGGTTTACCATAGGACAACTCAGGAATCAGTACAAAGTCCAACTCCAAGAAGCCGAAGAAACCGCCGCGGATTCTGTAGAAACCATGAGGCGAGTACAAAAGCGCCTCGATTGCGCCACAGTTTCTACGGAAGAACTACAATACGTCTCGGAAGAAGCAAAAACTTGTTATCAACAACGGGTGACTGCCGACCAAGTGTACGCCCTCTTCAAAAGGTCCCCCACCGTCATATTGAACACAAAAAGGACAAGCCCCGATTACGTTTGCAAGATAAAGAAGCAAGACTTTATCGCGCTATTGCACCTTTTCTCGTTCTCCGACCCTCCCAAGGAACTTACCCAGAACCCTATGGTTTGCCAGCTATTTGGCTCTGTGGAAAACATCCCTCAAGCAACACAGGCCGCACCCCACTCTGCCGCCAAATGGTATCAGGTACTTGCCTGCGATCCCCTTGCGAGTGACAACCAGCAATGGTACTACGGTGACTCCCCATGCTCCG
The DNA here is from genome assembly GCA_002104905.1 of Basidiobolus meristosporus CBS 931.73. NCBI lineage: Eukaryota > Fungi > Basidiobolomycota > Basidiobolomycetes > Basidiobolales > Basidiobolaceae > Basidiobolus > Basidiobolus meristosporus. Next base: position 106,630 of record MCFE01000265.1, on the reverse strand, counting down.
TAAACAAAATTGATCCTGGAGAAGCAAGTTAGTCAAAGAACTTCAAGGACAAAGCTCCCACTTAACCCCCGGGATATGTGAGTACTCAATGTAGTACCCACTCTTCGCCCAAGAGTTCTCCCAAGAGTTCCCTCCAGAGTCCTACCCGAAGTCCTCCAGTACCCTCCCTATGATTCCCCCACGCGTCCTCCCCTCCTATCCCTGCCCTTATCTAGTTAGAACACTTACCATAACAGGAATGGGTTCACACCCCTATTTTATAACACATTGTCTATTGTCTAAGCCCCCCCCAAGTGATATATATATCTACCCAATTGAACCAGGAAGAACAACGAGATTTGGACAAAATAAACAGAAGTCTTTATTACCTTGCTACCTTCTATTGGAAGCTATTCTGAACCAAGTGGTACTGACTTGACCTACAAGCTCTCCCACTCACCAAGTACAGTCAGTAATAACCCACATATTGTACCTTACTTCATCATTAGGGAGTCTCCCATTGAGCAGATGTGTGGGGAGCAGTTATTTTCCCAGTACTCTGCTAGCATTCAGCTGGTGCTTTTCCTTCAAGTTCTTGCTTGCATTTTTGTCAAGGTGACAAGTAGTTCATTACAAAGTTAATCTAAGTGCTAGCTGGCCTAGTCTGCTCTTAAAACCTATGCTGCTTGCATACAATGAATAGCACCTGAGTCACAGAAAGTTGGTAGTGCTGAGAAATCTGAAAAACAGCATATATTAAGGCAGTATTCTGCTGCCCTTTTATAAATTTCTTCTTTGAGAACTTATACTCTACCAACATCAGGAGTACTGGACATATTTCCCTTTTGGGCTCAAGCACCATCATATCACTACTGGATGAAACATTCTGCAATGTCAGCCTATGGCAGCAATGCTTCCCACTGCTCTAGCTCAACACCACCCCTTAGAAGAATAACAAGGAAAATACCAATTGAAAACCACCACAAAGCCAGCTGGATTCAAGGTTTCTCTAAGCTCACAATACTAAGTATATCATGTTCTAGATATTGTATCAATAAGAAGAAAGATGTTGCAGGAGGATACTGGGCCAACTTGCAGTCATAGTAGGCTTGGTACACAGCTGCAAACTACTTTTGCCAGATATTATAACCAGAAATATGAAGGGGAAGCAACTGCTGAATACCAGTTAGTTATGATTAAAAAACCAGCAAATTATCAAATGAGTTCCAAGCTTGCATTTCTTCATAATGAGCCTGAGTAGGTATGCATCTTGGTAATCCAGTCCTAGCACTGACAGTATTTCATGTCCATAATGATTATGGTCAGCACTTGTAAACACTATTACAGATATTGGTACTAAGGCATGTTTTGCCAAATCTTTGGATATATCAGGTATTTCAAGGGGCTCTTAGAGCTTGAGATGCCTCATAGTTACTTGGAATCATCACTGGGACACTGCTGAAGTGCAAATGCAGCATGTACAATGGGAAGCTTTTGCCCCAGCAAATTGTCACAATTTTTAATATGACTGGCCCCAACAGAGATTAACTGCAATTTATACTCCACTGCTTGATAATGAGGAAATGTCAATTCTCTGGCAGACTCCTAGAGGTGGTGGCCTTGAGATGAGGTGCTCAGTGGAGATGAACTTGCAATCTATTGGTGTGTTCTATCTGTCAGCTTTTGCGCATTACCATTTCTTCCCCAACATCCTGCATACCATTACTGTGAATGCACAGTGGAGAATGCATCAGTGATTAATCCAGCACCACTGTAATATTAGCCACTTATCTCAGTGCTTAAGGTGGGCTCCTATTGTGGGGTTGGAAGATTGATATCAGGTAGATAACAAATAGATTTCCAAGAACTACCTGGAACTAACTGGCTGAGTTCCAAAGGGAATTCTGGATGACTGCCCTAAGTTAAGCATATCATATAGTCCTCTATATCCAGCTTTGTCTGTAGCCTCAGTCAGTCAGCTATGTTGCTGTATGGATCAGTGTGTCATTTCCCCTTAATGGTATTCAAGCTCATGCTAAAGAGATATTAGGAGTATATGTAAGATAGATCCTGTTACTGAACATTGGTGTGCATGTAGCCTTGCTTCCAAGCTTGATTCAGCTTGCTGTGAAGTAGCTATTACATTAGCAGAGCAGCTTGACCAGGGATCTCCCTTGGAGTAGACTGCAGTGGCTGTTCAACAGTGCTTACAATAGACTTGTTCTGTTGGATAGTGCCACATTGAGCCATGAGTGCCAAATGATACCATAGTGTGCCAGGGAGGCCAATGTGGACTTATACTTGGCCACAGAGTGTGAAGCATAGTTATACATTGTCATGCAAAGCAGCCCCTGTGTTTCACCCATTGTGCTGGAGAAAATCCATTTTTTAACCTTTTTTTTGGGATGAATGTTGTGTATGATGTGTAAGAGGACAGAAGGAGTAAACACTATCTTGGTCCACTGGAGCTATCTGGCACTATAAGTGCTTTGTATAGATCTTACTTTAAGGTTAATATTGAAATATTGTGCCAGATAGTGCCATGCATTTTTGTGATATGTTATAAGCCACAGGAGCTGGATTCAGAGTGCTATATGTATTGAGTACCAGATGAATGTCTTCAGTCCTTCTGTGCTCTTACACATCATGTGCAACATCCATCCCAAAAAAAAGATTAAAAAATGGATTTTCTCCAGCACAATGGGTGAAACACAGGGGCTGCTTTGCATGACAATGTATAACTATGTTTCACACTCTGTGGCCAAGTATAGGTCCATTTGGCCTCCCTGGCACACCATGGTATCAATTGGCACTCATGGCTCAATGTGGTACTATCCAATGGAACAAGTCTAATGTATTCCCCCAGTTTGTCTGATGGGAAGCTGGTTTTAGTGGCCAGAATGAGTGGGAAACTCTAATTTAGGTGGATGAGGCAAGATAAAGCTGGGTGAATGTTGCAAATACAAGTAATGAGCATATTTGCATGAGCTTACTAAAGTATATAGCCCATATATATTGAATGGCTTTATGCTTGTGAGTTTATGCCTTCTTTGATATCTACATTAGACTATAAGCAGGTTTAGGGAGAATTTAGGCCACTCCAAGAGCTTCCAATCATTGTGATATCCTCATTTTAAAATTGATCCACAAAATGTGAAATATATAGCTTGCCCCTTTGAAATTGCAAACAACCTTGCATCATGTATAAGGATTATGTGCTCCAAGGGTAAGAAATATCGCGAGTAGTAATAATACTGGGTTAGGCAATCTGAATTATACTGTCAACAATTGCAAAAGGTATTCATATCAACTGAGGGTAGTCATATCAAGTGAATCCAAAGCGCTAGGAGAAAATTGAATAGTAAGTGCTGCTGGGGAGATAATCAGGGTTAATAGATGTGGTTCAAGCTGATATTACCCACCAAACCAGAGTGCGCCTGATTTGGGGGGTACATGGATGCCTGCGGAAATTTCCACGGTAATTTAGGAATTTGGAACACCACTCAATGGTGCGTTTCGAAACTGCTAACAATGGATAAAGCCAACCTCTCCTAATGGTGAGGATTCAGTCCTTGCCATTAAAGTGATACACTAGCAAGGCTATGTTGCTGCATACGACGAATTATTATTACATCGACTTTGTTGTTTCGGAATACTCAGATGCTAAAAAGCCAGGAAAATCCCGCTAGTTGCGCATCACACCAGAGCTCCGATATTTCGTCCATGGTGAGGGAATCCCACATGTTCTTACAGGAGGTGCATCCCTCTTCATAGTCATATAGTTGTCCCCATATAATAGAATATAGCACTTCACCATTATAAGACAACGCTGGCGTAATATGTGTATATGGGATGTTGATGTCAGCTGCTACCACTGCGGTACACGGTGAACGAGGAATATCATAGTATTGATTTGGCGTAATGACCATAAGGTAGATACAATGCCATGACCAAGCAACCACAGCAACCTTATTTTTACACGCCACGATCATTAAAGTTTCGCCACTGGGCGTGTGGGGTAGCATTCGATAGAGTGGGATGCTCTTTTCCACGGAGCCGGAACCATTTCTACGCAGCTAAACCGTAGTAAGGTTTACCCAAGTTCCGACCGTCGTCTCAAGTCTCCCTTGGATGATGTCAGTAGAGAAGGTGGATTAAGATACTATACAGATCCTTGCTAATACTTTATTGTGCTCACATTAAGGCTTAACGTTGAATTACACATCCATATGCACATATCGAGGCCGATATCAAACCTAATCTTCTACTCACGGCGTGTGCACTAATTAGTGAGCATCGGCCAGTGTTCGCCCGTAAAGTAGCTGATACACTGTGGACCTAGAAGTGTGCGACACCAAACGCGGCTGATAACGATCACGCTCATTAGAGATCAAAAATAAAAGAGAAAGGGGCGGCTCAAGACACCCCACGGACCAATGCGCTGTTGTGCAAGGATGGTATGCGGCGATAGGACACGAAGCAGACCAGAAAACAAGCTTTATCCTACACCTTACTTAGCAACATGCTGACGGCGATTGATAATGCAATCCAATTTGCTGCCGGAAGTTCAGCGACCGCCATTCCCGAAAACAACTGCAAGGAAAGGAGGGTTGATTTGGGAGCACCTGGCCGCCTTCCTAAATAGACACCGCGCTACACTCGAATTCGCCATTGCTATTGTAAACAGCTTGATAGGCGCTAAGCGGATGGTAATCGTTGAGGAGGTTCTTATCTTTGGGAAAATCGCAGCAACTCTTACTCCAGAGGATTCCATCTCTGTATCACCCATCTCCATCACATTGTGCCACCTATTCTGGAGGACATTTTCCGATCAATCACTGGAACTGGTTTTCCCGAAATCACTGCGAAATCACTGCGAAATCACTGGAATGCACCCACCATCCCATGATCGTATCAGTGACCATCCCTAACCCTAGCCCTATGCTCAATCTACCCAGTTGCTCCCATTCGCGATCCAAGAAATCCCCCATTCTCATTTCACAGGTGATTTGTAAGGAGATGCCGCCTATTTCATGCCCAAATAATGACCGATTTGAGGATCGTCATGATTATGGTCATGGGATCCCAGTTCCCTTGAGGCCTCAACCATTAAATTCACTGTATTGGACACGTGGAGGGGGATCCGGATTTGGGAAGGGTGTCGAGGGTCAGCTTTTCGGATGGCATCATGCGATCTGACTGGAAATACCAAAACCGTTCGCCCTAGCGAGCTGTGTTACCACCTAGAACGTGACATTGGGATGGGATGTCAGAAAAAGGGGGAACCGGTATGAATCGATTTGGCGTTCTGTAGTTTCGGTTCCAGAGTAACCGTATGTTGCCGCCGTTGACTCATTGCGAGTGGCCGTATCCCTCGACTCACTTTTTGACTTGATCAGGATGCCGGTGGACGACGGATGACCCATGGATTGCTATGTTGGTCTTGACAACACGCGGGTGAGATGGGGGACGGATATTCGGGAGGGATGCTCCCCGCACACATGGTACTGATCGCCATGAGCTGTCCAAGCGATGAGGTTAACGATCCGATGCAAACACCATTGAATTATAAGCGAGTGCTTTATTAAGAAGGGAACCATAACGATACACATGTAGGAGATGGCGATATATAGAATAGGAAGATTAGTGCATACTGGTGGGGGCTGCGTGGGAATGCAAAAACAAAAAGATTAATGCGATATAGAGGGTTCGGCGAGCGGGGATTAGTCGCTTGGGGTGAGAGACTCGTGCTTGGGCACTCGTTGGTATTCATGTCTATTGGAAACTCGAGCCATCTCCAGCATGAAGTCCTCGAGGCTTCTATTCTTCTTTGCCTTGGGGGACTTGCCGTGCACAATACGGTCGAAGGGAACCGAGTTGGAGAGGATCATGTAGACCAATGCCATCACGCAGAACACTCCGAACGAGAAGAGCCAGATACGGACGACGGTAACGATGTCGGTGTCAACGCCAGTGAACCAACCGAAGATGGCGAAGATGGAGGCGAGGATGTCGACCACGAATACCGCACCGGCCAACTGCCAGGAAGGCAAGCTGTCGAAGAAAGAGGTATTCAATCGAGTGATGAAAATCAACCAATTCTCAGTGAGAACGACTTCAAGGAACATGACCTGCTGTGCACCACCCCAGTTCTGGATGACACCTTGTCCGGGGACCATGGTGGTGGTGTAGATGATCCAGGTACCGGCGGCCAGGATAATGGCCATGATGACCGAAAGACCCCAGAGTTTGGGAAGATTCCATTTGACGGGGGTTGCGGAGAAGGGAGCGTTATCGTAAGCAACCATCAGGGTGGCAATATCGGCGAAAATGGCAATGAATACAACAAGCTCGACGTTGATGGTTTCATCAAGGATGACCATGGCGGTGGTCAAAAAGATCTCAAGATGTAGGGATAAGGCGATACGGTAGATGATGTAGGCGTACATACGGTGGAAAATCTGGCGAGAAGTCTTGATAGCATCGATGATCACTCCCAAACCAGGGGCCAAGAACACGATATCGGCGGCACTGCGAGCAGCATCGCTAGAGCCTTCCACAGCAATACCGGTATCAGCCTTCTTCAATGATGGGGCGTCGTTGACACCATCACCAGTCATAGCAACAAGGTAGCCACGCTTTTGGAGGATGTCGACTGCATGATACTTGTGTTCGGGGAACACCTCGGCAAATCCATCAGCGGCCTCGACGAAATCGTATAGCTCAGAGCCAGTCATTTCACCAGAGCCGGAGGCACCACCTTGGGTCATACCGAGTTTGTCCGCATTGTAGATGTTGGTGCCCATTCTCAGCTGGCGAGCAGTTTCCTTGGCAATGCCAACGGCATCACCAGTAAGCATCTTCACCTTAAGACCAAGTTCTTGAGCCTCAGCAATGGTTTTACCAGTATCATAACGAGGGGGATCGAAGAGGGGCAAGATGCCAAGAATCTGCCAACCGTTAGCGGGTGTATACCAGGCAATACCCAAGCCTCTGAAGCCACGGTCAGCGAATTCAGCAACCACCTCTTCGTACTTCTGGGCAATGGCAGGATCAAGGTTGCTCTCCTCTTGGACCATGCGAAGAACGAATGGTGGGGCACCCTTGACAGCAATGCACTTGTTGCCCTCGGGATCGATAACCTTGGCGACAACCTTCTTGGAAACGGGATCGAAGGGTTGGAACTCTTGGATACGGTATTCTCTCATCTTCATGCGGGCCTGTGGGTATTTGCCTAGGGCCTTGATAACGGCTTTATCGATGGCATCCATACCCTTCTTCTTACGGGAAGCGGCCAAGGCAGACACGAAGATCAGCATCTCGTCGTCAACACCTTCGACACAGTAAGGGTCGTGAAGGGTAAGCTTGTTTTGGGTAAGGGTACCGGTCTTGTCGGAGCACAGGATTTCAACACCGGCAAGGGATTCAATGGCGGTCAACTTTTGAACAATGGCCTTTTTCTTGGCTAGGAAAGCGGCACCTACAGCCATGGTGGTGGTGACCACAGCGGGAAGACCTACAGGCACACCGACAACGGTGATGACAAGAGTATACTCAAGAAGTTTAACGATGCCGGTGGAACGGTAGAAGCCGGAGATCCAGATAATCAACAACCAGATGACGACCAAGACAAGAAGAACAGTTCCGATGCCGTTGATGACTTCAGTGAAGTGACCACCTCCGCTAGCTTTACCAGCCAGAGTAGCAGCACGGCCAACGAAAGTCTTCTCACCAATAGCAGTGACAACAGCGTAGGCTCTACCACGTTTGATGGCAGAACTACTGAAAAGCTCATCTCCGGGTCCCTTGGAAGCGGCCAATGATTCACCAGTAAGAGCAGATTGGTCTACTTGCAACCGGGAATCCTCCCCGAGCACACGAGCATCAGCGGGAACAATGGTACCATCTTCGACAAGAATGATATCTCCAGGAACTAGGGTGTTGGCCTCAACGTCTTTCTCTTGACCGTCTCTTACAGCAACAGCGGTGAGAGCCAAGGTTTGCTTCAATTGATCGATGATATTTCCGGCTTGGTATTCTTGGATGAATCCGACGAAGGCGTTAAGCAAAAGCAGACCGATGATCACACCAAGATCAACCCAGTCTTGGAGACCACCGGCAAGACAGGCGGCAACCCACATCACATACTGAATGGGGCCGCAGAAGAACATGAAAAACTTGACGATTTTGTTCTCGCTCTCAATGGAGAGCTGGTTAAGGCCGTACTTCTTTCTACGGGTCTCAACTTCAGCGGAAGTCAGTCCCTTGGTGGGATCGGTTTGCAACAGCTCCTCGGGAATCACATATTCTCTGGGCTCGTCGCTGTCTTCGTCCTCTTCAGGGATCTCTTCTTCGTCACTCCAGTCGTAGTCGCTCATGATCGAGATGGCAGCGGCGGATTGCTGGGTGTCTTTCTTGCTTAGGGGAGTGGCGGCGTTAAGGTGTCTGTTGCCATTTTCGTTGTCAGCGAATGTGGAATCGGTTCCCGCCAAGCTTTCACGGTTGACCTGGCGATCGGGAACTGGCTGATCAGCCTGAAACTGAACGGACCCTTGGTTTGCTGGGGCAGCAGTGTCTTGTTTCTCAGACATTTTCTTGCTCTTCGACAAGAGAGATTTCTATGAGTAATAGCAGGGGGATGAGTTGGGGGTGGAAAGGGATGGCAACTCTATGGATATGAGATAACAATTGCAGATGACATTTGAACGGCCAGGGATTTCGCTTATATAAGGGTTTGGGTGCGAATGACGTTAGAAAACATGGATGTCCTTTCAGGGCAGCATCCAGTATTGAACTGATCTTGAATCTGCCATATTGGTGATCTGTAACATGAGTGGAGAGAGCCTGCTAAAATTTCAGCCGCCATACTCGGCGGATCATGGATGATACCTGTGCGACGCTGTGTAACTGTACTAGAGCAAAATCAATGCTCCCAATCCATCCATAATATCTGAGGGTTTATCCATTTCGCTGGTAAGCCTCATGAATTCGGAAGGGCAATGGGTATTTTCGGTTCCACCCATGGCAGGGGGGGGTCGAAGCGAGATGGCCATCCGCCCTCTTCGGGGAAAATCGATTACAGTGGTGGATGGATTCAATTCCCTCGTGCCGACCTTTTCTTGGATGCCACCGAACAAAAGGAGACGCATGTTTGTAATAAATTTGGAGGTGTAACTGCGTAATGCCCATGGCATCATTCCCAAATTTGGCCCTTGTCCCACCTTAATTCGAATTGCTGACCACGCATATGGTATATGAATCTTCGAAATGTCATTTTTGGAACCATCTGCCACATATGACACTTTCCGACCAAATCCCATCCATTCTTCGCAGGATTAAGGTGATTCTATAAGAAATATGTTAAAGTTAAGGTTAGTTTAAGGAAGCTTTAAGAATCTCCATGTGGTTGCCTGACTAATGCACTTCAACTTTATCATCGACATTCCATTTAGCCGTTGGGTGATATTTTAGCCATCCCGCAAAATTACATCCTCGGCCCTCATCCACCACTGCTCCCTGGCCCACCACAAGCAAGGCCTACTTGATAATGAGGTTGGCTGGCCATTGTTGCAGGGGCTCTCTGTGGCGGTCTTCCTCTCCCTCTCTCCCTCCCTCTTATCACAACAACAATCTGACTGGATGAGCCAATAAAAGCGGATTCGTCCTATTAACAGCTTGGCTGTCAAGACCGATTCCCATGGCTATTCGAGAATAAAGAGACCAATTAAGTAGCTGGCAATCCAGACACGGATCATTCTCATGATTGCCAAAAGGGATTTAGCTCCAGGAACAACCAAGTCAAACATGTCAAAAGAGCCCATTTTCACGATGCTCCCACCCAGCCCCTCGCGATTCGCAGAAAGCATCTCGGTGAATCTCCATTAGCACCTCCGTTTCCTCCGTTCAGAGGTCAGTGCTGCTGTTATGGTATTCACGGATTTGGCCGGCCGCACCATATCTGGTCCTGACAGTGTTAAAACGCACTACCCGATTTGGCAGAATTCTTGCTAAACAGATCCCATCATCCTGCCATATTTGGGAGATGAGCTATAGGTCTGAGTCCATGGGTTATTTATTTATGCGCTGATAAATGGATTTCTTGATTTCTCACCATCCTGACGATCATTGGTGGTCAGGAGACGAGGGGCCTTCATTGATGGGATGATTTGGCGCTTGGGTGACGTTTTTGGAGCATTCGGTGAATTACCATGAAATCATAGACTGGTGGTGGATTTGGGTAAGGATTACGTAGATTTTGGGGCCTTCTTGGGGGGTTTTACCCAACCTCTCCACCAGCTGTCTCCAAGTAACCACCATGTGCAGGCTATGAGCTGTAGGCATCGACTCAGATTTCCGGTATACGGCTTTATGACATGTTCTTGAGTAGTGACTTCTGCTCTCCCGGGAAATTACTGGAAAGGGAATGTAGCGGTACCTCAAATTGATTTGGGTGATTGATTCGACAGATATGCATCCAATCCTTCCAAATCTTTTGTAATCGATGATCGGGGTATTCGAGATGTATTGTTGTTGGTAGTAGTAGAAGGGTGATGAAAGCAGCGTAGCACACCTCATAATCAATTTATTGTTTGGGAGTACAGATCGGCCTCTGTCCCATTACACAACCATGGGCGGACAACTGTTGTATTTCCTGGTGATTTTTGTTTTGGAATGCCGAAATTTCCGAGGTAATCTCGTTGACCTCCCAATGACAACAGTGCTTTCGACCACATCACACTCGATGTACTTTCCATAGCATTTCATCATTTTGGCTAATTGTTAAGCAACCAATAGGAACATTTAATATCGCGAAAATTACCTCAATTCCTGTGTGCTCCCTACATCCATAGAGAATCTCCTTTTCACAATTCCAAGTCCATGTCCTCCAACAGAACTAATACAATATTTCATGTTGGTATTGATTGACATATACTGGTCATTTTGCTCAAGTTAACAGTTATATCTAGGTATTTTCACCACTGTACTTTCTTACTCAATGGTGCTCCTTTAGTAAGATATTAAAATACTCAAACTGCTAATATATTCATACTTACTGCTTTACCAGCAAGATGATTGGTGGATTCTGGATGCTGTTGCTTCTCCTGGACACTCCTGTATAGTCTACTATGTAAATCAATCTATGGAATATGCTAGTAAAGCCTAAGCTAAGTGATTGCACATGAATTACTGCCAACCATGAAAATCTCATGCTCCTCTCTCTGGCTTGAGTGGGCTTTATTCTTGAACTCTTCCAACTACCTGACTTTCCTTTACCAAATCTTTAGAGCTCTCAGCCTTGCATAAAATATAATTCCTTATGAAAAATCCCAGATTTGGAATTCATTGGACTTTTGGCTGGTATTCTGCTGGCATTTTGCTGGTATTCAGTTGGTGTTTCTGCTGCAAATTTTCAGTTGTAATTTGATGGAAGTAATGAGCAACCAATTACCAAATCTGGTATGAATGCTAGTTGACCTTGTATTCCTGCACAAAGGATGTCTACTTGACTGCTGTTATGCTAGTACATTAGACAGTGAGAGTTGCCACTTTTGGAAAAGCTGGAATTCAGCTGATTTTATGAATGTACTCTACTGGCCTTCTGCTAATTTTTTACTTTGGGATCTGGAGGAAGCTATTGGTCTTTTACTGTGTGACCCTTCCTTGTTTGCCTTTGGCAGCTTCTGCTACATGTTAGATGTCATGGCATATCAATGATGGGTCAAACTCCATTGGCTTACTTAAGTTCAAGAAGTTGTTGATGAAAATGTCATGCATACTCTGCCAGGACAGCAGTTCCTTATAGTTCCAAGTTACGCTGACCTTTAAACACCTGAATGAAAGTGCTATGGCATTATACAAAATAAGCAACAAGGAGTAAATTATTGCATCTTTAATATTTTACAAAGTTGGGTCGTAGTTACTGGATTGGGAAATTTCTTAAGATACAAATACGCTGACACTATACAAATTCAGCAACAAGGTGTAAATAATTGTATCTTTAACAATTTACAAATCCGACTTGTAGTTACTGTATTAGGGAATTTCTTGAGATACAAATGCGGTGACACTATACAAATTTGGTGACAAGGAAAAAAAATTTGCTTCTTTAATATTTTACAAAGTTGAATTGTAAATACCGGATTAAGGAATTTATAAAGATACAAATGCAGTGACACTATACAAATTCGGTAACAGGGAACAATTTTTTGCATCTTTAATATTTACAAAGTTAAGTCGTAAATACCGGATTAGGTATTTTTTAAAGATACAAATGCAGTGGCACTATACAAATTTGGTAACAGGGTGTAAATTATTGTATCTTTAACAATTTACAAAGTTGGGTCGTAAATACCAAATTAGGGAATTTATATAGATACAAATGCTCTAGCACTATACAAAATCAGTAACAAGAAGCAAATTTTTGTATCTTTATAAATTTACAAATTCAACTCGTAGTTACTGGATTAGGAAATTTATTAAGATACAAATACGCTGACACTATACAAAATAAGTAACAAAGTGTAAATTTTTGCATCTTTAATATTTACAAAGTTGGATCATAGTTACCAGATTAGGGAATTTATTAAGATACAAATGCGGCGACACTATACAAATTTGCTAACAAGAAGCAAATAATTGTATTTTAAAAATGCAAATATTATTCATAGTTACCGCATTAGGGAATTTCTTAAGAAACAAACGCTGATATTATACAAAAGTCGTTTCAAAAGTTTAAACCAAATGGTTTGAGTTGATTTAAATAATTTTGTAAAAACTTTTCGAAACCAAGTTTAAATTTAAATATCAAATTTCAAACATCAAATATCAAATTTGTAAAAAACTTTTTAAATCATGAACGTTTAATTTAAAACTTAAAGTATGGTTTATAAAAAATTTAAACCATATTAGTATCTGAGAAAAAACCTTTTTAAAAAAAGTTTACTCAGAGTTAAAAATATTGTTTACAAAAGTAATTAACAAGTATGATTAAAAGCTTTTTAAAAAAAATATAGTTTACAAAAGTAAAGTTAAGATAAACTACATATCTATAAAAAAATTAAACACAATTACATCTCTTTATAAGAAACAAATATGTCCTCTAATATACCATCCCAGTTTAAGTTAAGAGCATTTGCAAACTTTTCCAATGTTGGAATTTTGTGGCTTGGATGCACATCTTTAAACCAAGACTTGAAATGGTTATAAATTTCACAAACTTCCATATTAGTACCAGGTTGATTCTTGAAATATTTACGTTTAAATACAACTGGAAAGTTGTGAGCAACCAAATAATCATCTATAGTATCAGAAATAATTTGGGGTACTTGGAGGCCATTTTTGAGATATCTAGGATACCCCCGTAACAATAACGACATAAAAACATCACAGGAGTTTTCTAATATTTTTTCTGCATTTGGTTCAACCAAATAAGTATATTTTTTATTTTTGTTCTCTGGAGAATCAAACTTGCGTTGGGGTAAGAAAGTACTTAAGAAAGGAAGAACAATAGTACGATGTTTATGTGCTGCATCTATATCAGGAATATCTAATAAGTTGTTACAAACAAGTATGAGCTTACCTTTAATCTTAATGGAGCAAGGCTGTTTGTAAAGTTCTCTTATATAAATACTATTGTTACCAGTTAATTCCTTAACAATACCACCCTTGATTTTTTCTTTGGGGTTGGGCTCTTATAAAAACATAATAAGCTTGCCTTTTAAGTGGCACATATCAGGAGTGGCGTTAGAAGAGGAGCCTCTGCTTCAAGTAATTAAAGTTGTAGGTAGAGTGGCACAGTATTCACCAAAAGTTTTTGCTAATAAGGTTTGAATAGCAGTTTTGGCATTATTACCTTTGCCCCACCAAATGTAAAAGATTTTGTGTGTATTGTAGCCCTCTAAGAAAGAAGCACACATCATGAGAAAAAAATCTAAAAGTTTGGGTTCTGGAAAGATTTTTTCTAAAACGTTCATAAGATCAGATAATTTATGGTGAGGAATGGGATTGATCATGATGGTAGGAGCTTGGATGGATACATAATCAGCCAAGATTTTGCGCTATTTTTAGCACACAATGACATGATTGACTGTCTACTACCTTCTGGAAACTTCCAGAAAGTATTTTTTAGCAAGAATTTGAGCAGCAAAAAAGTATATAAGGGAGGCTATCCCTTGAAATAAATCATCCCTCTTCCAATATTCTGGCTTATAGATTAGTGAGATCACCACTACCTATTTACCACTACTTTCTGACTCAGACCTGACAATACTCCCAGGGAACTACGCTGACAGCCAACTGACCTTGGTGGCACTACTTATGAGGAATACTCAGAGTAGGTATACTTTATTATATTTGATTGTTTTCCCAAATTTGTTCTTATACAGGCAAAGATACTTTTCAGTCTTTGTAACTATTGGCAACAGCTGCATTCTTATCAAGTCCCTGCTGGTGGAGCTTAAAGTTGTTTTGACTTTGGAAGCTTTAGTACACAGTCATCTCAAAGGATGTTGAAGCCATTATAAACTTTTGTTAAGATGCCAACTAAGTTGGGGATTGTAGCTCAATAGTTTTCCCTTGACAAGCTTGAGGCTTTATCCCCCTTCACATTAGATTAGACAAAAGACCCAGTATTCCTAGCAAGCTTTTGCCAGAGGTTATTGCACCCAGTGAACACCCCACACACATTCACACTAGAGAAGTGTTGGCTATATTTTGCCCTTTGGACTTATACACCACCACACCACATACCCCTAAGCAAAGTAATATGGCTTTTGATTTTTTGTCTGCCAATTCTCTCACTTTCTGATCCCAGACACTCAATCACCTCCTATATTTGCTTTCATTGTTTGTCTATTGCTTCTTTTGTACACTCCTGACTTCCTGATGCAAATGAAGCTCTTACTTTTCATGCATACAAACTGATTTATTTCCTTTTCTTATAATTACCAATTTTACTGACCCATGCAGGCCCTTATACCCCACAGTAACATTAAGCCCAACCTCAAGCTCAACAAGTACCTCCATTAAGATCTACCATTTAATAAGTATTTCTGAAGAAGCACCCTTTTTACATGACTTTGGCAAGTGCCCCATGGCTTTATATCATTGTTTACACACTGGGTCCATACATCCTGGTCTTTGACTGGCACTGCAAGGTCAAGCACTTCATCTGCAAGGTCAAGCACTTCATCTGCCAGTCTTTACCGGAATCCTTCCAATAGTCAGGCAAGTTCTCTTGAGCAATGCTCTCAAAGAAGTACTGCAACCTTTTGCAGTAGCTATTATTGCCCTTAAATTCCACTGTAGGCTTTGCAGTAGTCATGTAAGCTCTCAACATTGCTGCTTTGTCTGTAAATGGGGTCTCCACTCTTTCTTCAATGAAGGACACAGGGGCTGTGGTAGACAAATTGCCTTTCTCTGCCAGCTCAACTACCTCACTGTGGAATAGCTCAATGGGCTACACTTCCGACTATTGAGAAAACAGCTGTTTTCTTGTTATTTATTCCTCTTGGCTATCATGAGATTCAGCTTATTCCAGGCTTATTGGGTAGATTGGAGAGAACTCCAGCTTTTTATTCATGCTTCCATGTATCTGGCTTGGGTAGAAATTGTTCTGTTTAACTTTTCTTCATTACTGCTTGATTTATCACTGCTAACTTGTCTAAGTACCTCTTGTATTGTACTACATTTTGCCTTGACAAGTGCCACACTTATGCATCCCTTTCTGCCTGCTTATTAGACTTGTTCCATTGTAACGTGCCAGGGCGCGCGGCGCGATCCGCGGTTGTAAAGAACAATTGGGCGCAATATCATAGCTACCAGAAGGCAAGATTGTTCTTGGACAATTTCGCACTATGCGGGACAATCTTGCACACTATGGCACAATCTGACACAATGAGGTTGGCATGGATGATTGCGCCAACTTGTAATGTTTGCATCACGTGCGTGATTGGATACCACTATAAAGGCAGGTAAAATCCGGTATTTGGATATGTTTCTTTAATGTAAATGGAAATAAATGTGTATCACACTATAAACTACACTGATACTTACCATTTTGGTTACCCTCACTCCAATTGGACAGTATCTCAGTAGTTAATTGGTCCAAAAGTATCCTGAAGCTGGCAGCCCCCAATTGGCTCATTGACTACTGAAAAAGCTACCTGATTTGCCATCAAATATCCCATTTTGCCCATTGAGCAAGTAAATCCCTGATCCAAGTGACTGGACAAGGTGTCATAGCTAGCACACAAGCAATTGTGTAGGTGCAAAACAGATCCAATAGCTGCACTGGTATTGCAGATGACGTATATATATGCAGGGTGTTTATTTATAGGGGTTCTGTCTCATATGTGAGATGACCTTGATATTACTTATATCAAAAATTTGATGATCACTGATTTGCAATGGCTCAATTTGGATCGCAAAAAAAAAGGGTTGTCGGGATCATTACAAATGTAAGCAATTCAAAGTGATTGCATCATCTTCTCCTGGGTTTTTTTCTCACAGGGATTACTACTGAAGCATTTGGTAGTGACTCACTTTGCACACCTATACTACTTCCTGGCTGACTATCATCGTGGCTACTTGTGTATTTGTAGGCAGTATTTTGCCTCCTAGTTGATGAGTGCAATGCTGCAGCTTGGCCGTGCTGAATTGCTCCAACTGAACTAACTGAACTGGCCTGTAGTGCCACGCGCTGACCCATTCTTTTACTTGCCAAGGGCTCCGGTGGTTGAGGCACTTCATGTTGGTCATCATCAGTCAGTTCACCAGAGGTAACTTGCTGATGGTCAGGCAAAACAGCATGTGCAGGCGTGCCTTGACGCATTGAGATGGCCCTTGGCTGAGTTCAATGTGATGCCGCATGTTGACGCAACTTGGTCCGCTCCAATGGACTTGTGCCTAAATGAGCAGTTTGGCGAGTTCTTGTAGTTTTGCTCTGAAGCGCGCGCGTTGACTCGACGCAGGGCGTTCTGGTAAAGGGTGTTGGCATGGTCTGGACTGACGTGCGCCAGCACGCTGTGGTTGCAAGAGATGGTAGGGAATCCAGCAAGGCGTGCTGGCGCAATCTGGACAATGTTGCTTGCGGTCTGTATTCTTCCTCCTGAAGCTCACCATCTGATTCCTCAAGGTATTCACTTACCCTCTGTCTGATACTTTGGAGCTGTTGCCTGGATGAGTCCTGTGTATATTGCTCTCAGAAGCCACTTAGCTCTACTAATATATCACGTAGTACATTTGTCATTTGAGGCAAAAACTCATTCAAAATCTATTTGGTTCCCAAAGTTGAGGCACAAACGGACGCATCCGGCCCGTACTGTGCAAATTGCGAGCAAAATCATTCCCGCGCAGCTTCTTTGTCAAATCCCCTCACTCTCAGCTCATTCTTGATTTCAATACTTGTCTTGTTTTATATTTTTTTACATACATTGGCTGGTATCTTGATGTAGAACTCATGCCACAGCTTTCTACTCAAATTCTTCCGTCTTTGTTGACTCTCTGAGGTATCTAGCTCTGCTAGATTAATCAGTAGTGCCCAAATATCTGTATGAAGGCTCATCATAGACACTTGGGCCATACTAAAATCATTTGGCAAGAACTCAAACGGATCCAACATCAACTTCTCCGGTCCAGACTGCGCCTGTGAGCTGGGGATGGGTTTTGTCTGGGTTGTACTAAAGATGAGTTGAGGCTTGGTACGGGGACCATAGCAACGGATTTGGATACTTATACAGCAGTATATTGGCATCTACCTGGTCTTATATGAAATATATATGAAAACTAATGTGATTGTTGAATTTTCCTTATATTATGCATGATGCATCTTGGATTGCGTTGACACGGATCAGATCACATCAATTGCAGATTTCCTATTTGATTATAGACCTATGAGTAAAGCATCAATAAAAGTACCAAGGCATTGTTTGCGGATGATTTTTGCAACATAATGATGGGATACATGGCAATTGATGGAGATTTAACCATAATGTATTAAAAATCAGATAAATAACGTAGATTGCGCCAAATCAATTCAAACCGCCTTTATACAATCATCCATCAATTTTAATATGACTTATTCATCTGAATGGTCTTTTCTCATCAATCCCATCACTACCACTGGATTTCCTTTTGACACACTAGAGGAGATATACTCCAAGTACTGTGGACCATCAACCCCAATCTACTCAAGGAGATCCCTTGTTAATCTTCTCTGCTATTACAAGAACTATTGCCCTACAAGGTTTCATCCCACCATCCATGGCAACAAAAGTCCTAGAAGCTTTCATTCCCAGCTGACAGCAATGGAGAACCACCTTGCAGAGGGTATGAATGACTTAGAGCAAGCTTGGAATACTAGGTTCAGAAGCTCCAATAGACTTCCATATCCCAGAGTGTTCAGCAACAGGTTCCATATCAGGAGTATCTTGGATACCTTCCCAGTGAGGATTAACAGACCATCTAGAGGGCAGAGGCACTTTTATTCTGGCAAGTACAAGGCACACTGTGTGAAGTTTCAAGCACTATCTGACATTGAGGGTAACATCATCTGGTTTAGTGGGCCATTTGCTGGAAGTAGGCATGACAAAGCACTCTGGGTAGAGAATCATCCTGAATTCAGTAGAGGGGAGAAATGTATGGCAGACTTAGCCTATATAGGAGAGGATTGTTAGAGATTAGGATGTATTACAGCTGATAGGAAGCCAAGAAATGGTGTGCTTAGCAGGAAGCAGAAGCTCTACAATGAGATATTTAATCATTTCAGAGTGAGGGTAGAGCACACATTTGGATATCTGAAGAGATTCAGCATATTGGCTGGTAAATACAGAGGAAAGTCATATATAGGAGAAAACAGCAGAATAGGTAAAATAGTTAAGATACTTATTAATGCACAGTATGTTCATACAAGAAGACATCCACTGAGAGAAATGTGTCTGGAGCATTATGAAGAGTAAATAAAGCAAGGAAAGCACTATTCTGAGCAACATAAGTAAGATTGAGTAAAATTACCAGTAACTGTATCATACCACTGGCATCATGGTAGAAATTATAGTGCCAGATGGTGCCGTAGAGTGCCAGATCAATCTGGCACCATAAACAGCTGGCACTATGTGGCACTATCCAACGGAACAAGTCTATTCCTTACTGGCAAACTTTTGGCAATCTGAGGTGTTATAGCTGCTTGTTTTTAGCTTTCAGCCATGGATGTGAAGAACTCCTTAGGAAGCTGCTGGTTTTCATCACTGCCAAGTCTTTCACTCCTACACAGAGTGAGTGCTTCTTGAATGGAACTGCACTTCTTCCTTCATAAATGTTGCGCTGGTGCTTCTTAATCTGCCTGCTTGTCCCTTACCAGCAATCTTCTAGCTACCTGATGTTTCTTTGCTGCTTGCTTAGAGCTTTGGCCCTTTGTATAACAGGCTCTTGAGGAAGCCACTGGTTTTCAACCATGGCACCATTATTCTGCTGCCTTTGAGAGCTTCTGCTATTCTCAAGATACCATTGTAGCATACTAATATTGGCCCAAAACCTGTTGGCTAGTTTGAACTCAGATTACTACTTATGTAATAGGTCAAGCACATTCTGTTTGGTCTTAACTTGCTGATAGTCCCATGGTATACTGGCCTAAAGGTAATGGCATGCCTGTCATCTTACAGCCTCCTGAATATTAGCCCATTGTTCATCATAGCACTCATAGCTTTATAGATCCTCAGTGCATTATGACCCTATGAGAAATAAATGCAATGATCCTGTCACAAACTCTAAGTCCTGTGACTAAGAGGTATTGATCTTATCAGGACATGGCACAAACACCATCAGAAAGTAATTGCACCCTATATTTCACAGAAAACTTGGTCAAAATTTTTCTTCACAATAATACATAAGTGGCATTGGATTGGCACTCTGCCAACTCTTGCACTTTTGATCCTGGACACTCTATCACTGCATACATATGGGTACATTGATTGGCTGTTGCCTCTCTTTTATACTCCTTACTTCCTGACTCAACTGTTTCTCCTGCTTTTCATGCATACAAGTTGATTTAGTTTTGTTGAAACCTCAGTTGTACTTCAATTGCTTACTATATGGACCTATACAAGTCCCTATACCTTACTTCAACGTAAGCCTAACCCCACACTCAACATGTAACTCCATTAAAATCCACCATTTAATCTACATATCTGCTCTGATGCTCTGTTTCCATGACTTTGGCAAGAGTTCCATGGCATTATGCTACTGCTATTCACTAGTTCCCATACATCCTGGTCTTCAGCCAGCACTGCAAGGTCTAGCACCTCTTCTGCCAGTGCTTGCAATAAATCCTTGTAATATTCAAGTGATTTTCTTGAGCACTGCTCCTGAAAAAGTGCTACAGCCTCTTGGTGAGCCTATTAATGTTGCACAATTCTACTGAAGGCATTGTGATCAACTTTTGCAGCCAAACTGGCTGCACTTCCACTCTTGTGTAAACAGCTGTTTTCATGTTGGTAATTCCTCTTGGCTATAATGGGATTCATTTTGCTCCTGGCTTATGGCATTGATTAGCCAGGGCTGCAGCTTGTTTATTATGCTTCCCAATCTCTGGCTTCAGCCAGCTTCTTCCTTTTATCCTTTCCTTTATCACTGCCAGGTCTTTTATTGCTACTTTGCATGAGTGATTCTTGATTTGAACTACATTATTGCCCTGATAAATGCTGCTCTGATGCATCTGTTTTGGCCTGTTTGTCCTTTACAGGCTTCCTATGGGCAACTAGACACTTCTTTCCTGCTTATCTTGAGCTCCTTGCTCAAATTCTGACAGGCTCCTGAGGTAGCCACTACATACATTACTTCCAGGTCATTTACTGATAATATGACTGAGTGCTTCTTGAGTGGAACTATTCCTTTTTGCTGACAAATGTTGTGCTGGTACACTTGTGTATTCCTGCTTATCCCTTATTGGCACTCTCCCAGCTACCTGATGTCTTTTGGACATTTGTTTGGAGCTTTCAGCCCTACTTCTAATAGGCTCCAGAAAAAGCTACTGCTTTTTAGCCATTGCACCCCTGTTCTACTGCCTTTAATAGTTTCTGCAATTCTTGATATTCATTCTTAGCTTACCAATGCTGGCCCAAGATCCATTTGCTTGTTTGAATCCAGAATAATGCTCATGGAATAGGACAAGTACATTCTGCTTTGCCTTGAGTTCTTGATGGTTTTATGGTTTGCAAGCCTTAAGGTGTCAGTGTGCTGGACTTCTGATGACCTCTTTAATATTAGCCAATTCTTCATCATTTAGTTCAACTGCTTCATGGTTCTTCAATGCCTTTTGATTTTTAGGCAATGGTACAATCACTGCAGCTTTCCCCTCCCCTGCTGTCATAGGCTTTACTGTGGGCTCAATCATTGGGCACTGTTGTTGTGCTTCAAAGACTGTATGGTATTCCTCTGATGTTACATTGGGAAATGGCTCAATTCTTGTCTGTGACATCAAGTTACTTGAGTTCCTTCTTGACATTAAATATACAACTCTCTTCACCTGGGATATTGCTTGCTCTGCACCAATTATCTGCCCATGCTGTTTTAGGACTATTTTCTGACTTCTCTGGGCCATTGCATCAATCCTATCAGTCACTGCACCTAATTGCCTTCCTAATGATTTGGTATGAGCTGACACCATACTTGTTAACATGGGCAGCATTGTTGTTATGATAGCCATTTGCAGGTCTTCAGCTGAAGGTACTGCTTTTGGTACATTCTCATCTGCCAAAGGATTATGGTTGGCTTTCAGCTCCACAGAGGTTTTGAGTGGGCTATTTGACTGAGAGCCTGAGGAGTCAGTTTTATTACCTTTGATGGGCACATTTTCAATATAGCCTTTTTTGGTTGTAGCTCTGCCTGTTGCACTGAATGTCAAAGCAAGGTATTGCCCAATAGTTTTTCTGCTGCTATCAGCAGTGAGGTTTGGTTGGGAACCTGACTACTTTACTTTATTTTGAGTGACATATATATAAAAGTGAGTTAAACCAAAGGGAGAATGACTTTACATACATGTGTGTATGTGGAGCCGCAACTTTATTTATATTGCTTACTATGGCAGGTCACCATTGAATCTTACATTTGTGTAGGTGCAATGTATCAAATACAAAACTGTCTTAAGGTCACATGAGTATTGACTAAAAAGTGGTATAATAGTGTTACATTGTTGAATGTCAAGCTGTTTGCCCTGTGGACAAGACTACTTGAATTCAATGCTGTAAGAAAAGAGAACAAAGACCATGTGGCTATTGTGGCAAGCCTCTCAGTCATAGAGCATACAGTCAGCATAAGAAGTATTACAAGGATCACAGCAAGTGTTTTGCAACACAAGTCATATGCTACCATTCATCAGTCACCACACTACAAACAATATCTTGTTGGCAACTTGATATTTCTACAATGGCACCTGGCCATACTTGTCACTTTGCACAAACTGAGTCAGGTGAGTTTGTGACACCTTTAGGCTCACCCCAGTCATCTGAGCATGGCATGCAGAGTGGTAGCTCTGAAGAAGAAGGCTCACTGATAAGTTTCAAGCCTGTAGCTCATAACAAGAGTACTCTGCATGAGTACTGCAAAATACCAATATGCAATGAGATAACACCTGCAGAAAACATGCCTATGATACTAGACTTGTTCCATTGAATAGTGCCACATTGAGCCAATGGAGCCAAATAGTGACATTTTATGCCAGAGAGGAATGGCAGACCTATACATAGCCACAGAATGTGAAACTTAGCTCTTTATCTGTATGCAAAGCAGTCCCAGTGTTTCACCTATTGTGCTGAGGAAAACTCATTTTTTGGCCTTTTTTTGGGATCAATATTTTGGGTATGGTATAAGAGCACAGAAGGACTGACGATGTGTGTGCTTTGAAGAGTTTAGAAAGTAGGAGGCCATAGTTGTTCTGATTAAAATCATATGTAGAATATCCAAGATAGTACTGGGTAAGTCAAGAAAGAGGGGTGATTCTACAGTGGAATATATGAATTGCGCAAGGGGAGGTTGAAAAAGGAAGTACTACTTGGTAAAATGGTACTGTAGCATTACCCAGAACAAGCTGTAGGCTGCCATACTGTTGTGCTATTGCCATTATATGCATGCAATGAGGCCATCAAAACCCCATCAAGTTTTTTTGACATATAAGACAATTGGATGAACTGGGTTCTTATATCCACCCAAATAGTTGTAGAGCACATTCATACCTCAATTGTTCCATGCAAACCTTGGCAAAACACCATACAAATATCATCATGTTTTTCAACATTATTTGATAATAAATTAGCCAGATGCTATTGTGGTCCTGTCATCAGATTGTGTACAGGGTCATTATTTTAAGCTGCCAGTACTATGACAGTCTCCTAATGGGATCCAGACAGCTGATCTGGATTGGATCCAACTGCTGGGCCAAGTTCTTTTTCATAGGGTGATTTCTAGGCTTTGATATATGCACCAGAGTCTCCCCTCCTATGCTGAGTTGGGTTTTTCTGGGGGATTATTTTTGGGTACAGTTATAGTGCTTCAAAGATTTTACAATGCTCCTCTGCTGTTTCATTAGAAAATGGCTCAATTCTTGGCTGTGTCATTGAGCTACTCAAGTTGCTTCTTTGCAGCAACAATATTGCATTCTCTGCCAGGATATTGATAGTGCTACTTGTACTACCTGCTTATTCTGTTTCTGGAGAGCTTCCAGATTTCTCTGGGTCACTGCATCTAAATGACACATTGATACTTTGGTATGAGCTGACAACATGCATGCAAATAAGGGTGGAGGCAATGTTATTATAGCCATTTGCAGGTCTTCAACTAGAGGTACTGTGTTGCGGCATTCTCATGTGCCTGAGCATTACAGTCAGCTTGCAGCTTCACAGATATTCTCAATTGCCTACTTGACTGAGAGCTTGAGGAGTTCACATTATTACCCTGAGTGGGCACACTGTTAATATAGCCTTTTTTGGATGTTGCCCTGCTTTTTGCACTGAATGTCAACACAAGCTGTTGTCCAATCAATTATATGCTGCCGTTGGTAGTGGGTTTGGTAGGGAACCAGAAAACTTTGCTTTATTTTAGTGGCACACATATGGAAGCTAGTCATACCAAAGAGATGTTGCAATCTAAGAAGAGATTTGGATATAAGGAACTTATCAAGAAATAGTGATAATTGTTGAACTGTTGTTTATTCATAAAGAAGCTCAGTATTTATACCTTTGTAGAAGTAATACAGCTGTAACACTAAGTAAGGAGGGTTTCTCAATATTCAGGAGCATTCTGTAACAGTTTCAGGGTTAGTACATAATGTTTGGTAATAGTGTTAATTTGATCCTGACTATAGGGGAATAATCATAGGATCATATATCTGGAGAAAGTGGCAAAGTTAAGGCAATAAATGAGTCCTACAGTAACTAAGACTAGTCTAGAATTGTTAAGTAAATTTTTAGCTGCTGAATGATACCAAATAGTCCAATATTTCAACACTCCCCCTCAACTAAATAATTTCTTAATCCCAATTTCTCTCTAAGGATCTCAAACTGTGGCCTAGCTAGTGGTTTTGTCAATATATCTGCCACCATTTTGTCAGTTGGGCAATAAGTTAACTCCACTAAGTTATTTTCTACAGCTTCCCTCACAAAATGATGCTGTATATCAATGTGCTTAGTTCTGGCATGATTAGTAGGATTTCTAGCTAATGAAATACAACTTTGATTATCCTTGTGAATACATGTTGGTTCACCTGAAATAAAACCTAAGTCTTTGAATAATTTTTGTAGCCATATAGCCTCCTTAGTTGCTTGACATGCAGCCATATATTTGGCTTCAGTTGTAGATAGTTCCACAGTTGGTTGTTTCTTGCAATTCCAAGTAATAGCTGCACCAGCATAAAGAGATACATAGCCTGTGGAAGAGCATCTGTCAATCAGATCCCTACCCCAATCTGAATCACTATAACCATCAAATTTTTGCCTATTAGCTGCTCCAGAGTATTCCAGTAACATATTTATGGTACCTTGTAGATATCTGAAAATCCGCTTAACTGTTGCCATTTGATCTGATCCATAATTCTGCATGAATTGACTGACTATTCCAACTGCTACTGCAATATCTGGACGTGTAGACACCATCAGGTACATTTGGCTACCAACCATTGATTGATGGGGAAAAATTTTGGTCCATATTTGAGCCGTTTTCAGTTATAACTGGCTGAGATTTGCTTAATTTCAAGGTATTGTCCATAGGGGTTGCTGCAGGTTTGCAATTTTCCATTTTGAAGCATCTAAGAATGTCCCTGATGTACTGAGACTGACTAAGCACAATTCTCTGCATAGGTATGTCAAATTTGACCTCAATTCCAAGAAAATAGCTCAATTTTCCAAGATCTTTCATCTCAAGCTTGCTGAAGAGATCTGATTTATCCTGTTTAAGTGCCTCTTGATCACTTATAGCTATAATTAGGTTGTTCACATAAAGAACTAGGATGATCACACCCTTTTTGAGCTGGTTCACATATATACTGTGATCTGCAGTGCTACAAGAGAACCCAATTTCCTCTAGATATGTGTCAATCTTGTTATACCATGCTCTGGGTGCCTGCTTAAGCCCATACCACAATTTTCTAAGTTTGCACAACTTATGGGGGCCTTTTGGATCGGTAAAACCTTCTGGTTGCTCCACATATATAGTTTCTTGCAAATCACCATTTAGAAAGGCTGTTCTGACGTCCATTTGGTGTAGATCTAGACTGTGTACAGCTGCCAGGGCTAGAACTGTCCTAATAGAGTTAAACTTGGCAACCGGAGCAAATGTTTCTGTAAAGTCTAGTTGCTGGATCTGGGAATAGCCTTTAGCAACCAATCTAGCGTTGTACCTATCAACGGCACCATTTGAGGTTATCTTGATCTTGTAGACCCATCTACATCCTATTGGCTTTCTCCCATTTGGTAAATCTACCAGTTCCCACATTTTTGCCTTGATCAGTAATTAGTACTTCTCCTGCATGGCTTGTTGCTACTTAGTAGCATCTGGACCTTGCATTGCCTGTTCCAGATTCTGAGGTTTGGCACATAAGGCAAGATAAGCTTCTTCCTGATCATTGGATGTTTGCCACCAGGATCCAGGGGCATTTCTTATTCTGGTTGATCTCCTAACTGGGATAATCTGTTCTGATCTGGAACTGGTAGAGGTATCTTCCATCTCTGGCTGGATTTGGTATGTATCTTCTTCATTTGTGTTGATTGCATCATCAGGCAGCTGGCCAATGATTTCTGTGGCTTTCTGATCTGAATTCTCCTCAAATACAACGTTCCTGCTCTTGATCAGCTTCTGAACTTTGCCATCATACACTCTATACCCTTTAGTATCTTCACAATACCCAAGAAAGATCCCTTTCCTACTCTTTGGTTCCAACTTTGAGCGTTTTTTGTCAGGGATGTGATAAAAATCATCGCTGCCAAAGATCCTGAGGTGCTGGAGACCTGGTTTTTTGCCTGTATATGCTTCAAAGAGTGTAGAATCACGTAGTGCTGTTGTTGGGCATCTGCTCTTGATGTATACAGCGGTAGCAACAGATTCAGCCCAAAACCTGTAGTCCATTCCCTTATCATGTAGCATAGATCTTCCCATCTCTACTATTGTTCTATTTGCACGTTCTGCTACTCCATTTTGCTGTGGAGTATGAGGAACTGTGGTCTGTTGAAGTATACCAGTAGACAAGCAGTATTTTGCAAACTCCTTTGAGCAGTATTCTCCTCCATTGTCACTTTGTAGTACCTTCAATTTACACCCAGTTTGTGTCTCTGCCATGTTATTGAAGTGCTTAAACGTCCCTAAAGCTTCATCCTTTGTTTTGAGGAAGTACACCTATGTATATCTTGTCTTGTCATCAATAAACGTCATAGAGTATCTCTTGGCTCCAAAACAGAGTGTTCTCATGGGTCCACATATGTCTGAGTGTACAATAGCCAATATTTTGGTGGTATTGATGCCTTCCAAGCTCTTGAAATGTTGCCTAGCTTGTTTGCCGTGTGAACATCCCTTACAAACATTCAATTTGTTCAGAATTGAGTATTTTGGGCCCAAAACAAGACGATTTTTCACCAATTGGCTCATTTTCTGATCCCCTATGTGTCCTAGCCTCCTATGCCACGTCTCCCAGCTGGTTTTATCAGTTTCAGCAATGTTGACATACCCAGGTACAATGATCTCGCATTGTAACTTGTATATATTGTGATCTCTGATTCCCGAAGCTAATTTTTGTCCATTTTCACTCAATATTGATCAGCCCAGCTTAGTAAAAACAAATTTCAGTCCCTGAGTAGTTGCTTTACTGACTGGGAGTAGGTTCTTAGCTATTCCAGGTACATAGAGTATGTCAGTCAGTTTTGCTGTTGTTGCCCCTGAGTTATCACTCATATTTAGTTGTTTAGACCCACTGGCAGTAGCTTCCAATGCAGAGTTATCTCCCAGAAAAACCTTTCTTACGGCAAAAGTCTTTAAGTTGCTGAACCACTCCTTTATACCACAAATATGCTGTGATGCTCCAGAATCAATATACCATTCATTAGTTTGGTTACTTGCACTCTCTTGTACAGTTACAAATAACTGTTCATCAGTATTTATATAGTTTGCCTGCTCCAGTTTCTGTTTTTTGTCTGCTTGTTTCTTCTTGCATTCTCTTGCCCAGTGTCCTGGCTTCTTACAGTAGTTACAGCAGCCAGGTTTTCTTTGGTTTTGTTGCTTTCCCTTCTTTTCTGTATGCCTTTCTGAACTGAATAAAGCATTATCTTCAATTTTCTCTGCTTGATCATTACGTCTGAGTTCTTCATGGAGAAGTGTTCCTTTGACATAGTCTAAAGTCAAGTTGTCTTCTCTGCTTTCAAAAGAAAGTATGAGTGGCTCATACTTGTCTGGTAAGCTGCAAAGCAGACATAGTATCTTCTCTTCATCATCTACACCAGCATTAATACTGTAAAGTTCTTCTGCAAGTGTTGCCATTCTGGTAATGAGTTGTAGCATGTCATCATCTGGCTTCTTCCTAATGTTGAAGAACTCTTGCGTCAAATAAAGCTTGCTTGATACTGACTTTGCTCTAAAGATCTTCTCTAAGGATTCCCATGCTGCTTTGGCAGTACTTGAGGCATGGATTTGTCCAATGAAGGAGTCTTGCACATTGATGCATATGGCATTGAAGGCCTATCTTTCCTTCTCTTGAAACTTCTCCACATCTTCTGCTGTTCCTTTGGGCTCAATTTCCTTTCCTGTTACTATGTTCCAAAGCTTTCTTTTCTCAAGGTGGATCTGCATCTTGATTCTCCAGAGTCTGTAGTTCTTCCCATCAAACCTCTCCTTTAAAGGGAAGATGTTGGTATTGCTTTGTTTGCTGGTAGAAGTCATCTTTAGAATAGATTAAGGCAATTGGGGCTCATAACCTGTTGCAATTTAAGAAGTGATTTGGATATAAGGAACTTATCAGGAAATAGTGATAATAGATAAACTGTTGTTTATTCATAAAGAAGCTCAGTATTTATACCTTTGTAGAAGTAATACAGCTGCAACACTAAGTAGGGAGGGTTTCTCAATATTCAGGAGCATTCTGTAACAGTTTCAGGGTTAGTATATAATGTTTGGTAATAGTGTTAATTTGATCCTGACTATAGGGGAATAATCATAGGATCATATATCTGGAGAAAGTGGCAAAGTTAAGGCAGTAAATGAGTCCTACAGTGTATAAGACTAGTTTAGAATTGTTAAGTAAATTTTTAGCGGCTGAATGATACCAAATAGTCCAATATTTCAACAGATACCATGTGACAATATCAAACAAGACAATTCCTATATGTCAAGTACATATGATAACTGTGTAGGCAATAACAGGCGAGATTCTTTAGTATGCTATTTTAATATGACAAGGGGAGACAGAGAAGTTAGTAGCCTTTTGGTATATAGGCATAGTAGCATTACACTAGACCTGCTTGAGAGTGCCATAATGACATGACAAAGTTCACCACAATCCACATCAATGCCACTAAAACACTCTCTGGATTTTTGCATGTTGGGCAACTGCAGACGCATACATGTCAGGTCCTATCAGAATGGGTTGCTAGTACTAGGACTATTTCAATGCTATGCAAACCAGACTATTAAGACAACAAAAAGTTACCAAGCTTGATGCTATATTTGCTGTCATAGCACTTAAGTATACCACAGTCCCACCTCCATGATCTCAGTAAGGTGAAGAGCTCTAAGTTATTGGCACTGTTCCAGCCTTGTTGTGAAGCCCTGATAATTCACTCAACTGAAACCCATATATAGGACTCAGCAAACATTCATAAGGTCAACTGTATTCTTAAGTACTGTGTTTTGCTGCAGGCATTGTACAATCTTTGTTGATTGTTATGCTGAGAAATGACATAATTCTGGTCCAACATGTCAAGCTCCTTGATCCCCCTATATGAAATAAAGTGAAAGCATTCTACACCTGAAACAGTGATTGCTCTATGCATATTTCTTTCTCCTCTGATCTCTGTTCAGTTTCCTGATATCTCTGGGGCATTGCAGCACTCTTGATGCTTGCTGTTTCTAAGTGCTATTAAGCTAAGCAACAGTCAACTTCAGGTCAAGAGCATACTTATTGCCAAGAAACAAGAACTATGCAAATGATGAAGTATTTGGTCAACAATAAAAATCAATGCCCAGTCACAATTAAACATATGAAAATAAGATCAGTAGGATCAAGCAACCCTGCACATAAGAAGAAAATAGTGACCTCCCAAGATTATTTAATAGTATGGAACTGCAACACTTAATGAGCCTGAGATAGTTAGGGACTAACCATCTCTCAGTTGAGTACCACTTACTCAGAAGGAGCCACCTAGGTGTATGATAGATAGAGTAAATACTTTCAGAGTTTGACTTGGAGAGTACTTACTGCTCTGGGAAAACAGCAAGTTGTCTGATGCTCTATCAGCAACAGAACAGGTTACACAATATCATATAGTGCATAGATCAGTGTGGGCAGCCTTAACTCACTGGGTGGGTTGACCTAGAGATCTTTGCCATTTTTAAGATAAAGGAACCTAAAGCTTTCAGAAAGCCAGAGCATTGTATTCCAGAGTCAAAAGTAGCTTTGTGAAGCAAGTGAAAGTATGACATATTGGTAAATTGATGACAACTCACCATATAACCACCAAGCTCAGAGCCTTGAACCCTATGGTACTAGCTTGTTCAATGTGCCCTGGGTATTAAGTACCAGATGCATGATTTCAATCTTTTTGTGCTCTTACACCTTCTGCACAACATTGATCCAAAAAAAAGGTCAAAAAATGAATTTTCCCAGCACAATGGGTGAAATACAGAGGCTGCTTTGCATAAAGATGAGGAGCTATGCTTCACACTCAGTTCTGTGTGGCCCTATGCCACATTTCTGTATGAATATAATATGTTCCTGTTGGTGGATCCAATCCAGATCAGTCAGTCAGATCCTGTAAGGGTCCATCATAATACCAGCAGCTTGACATTACTAACCCCCTGTCAAACCTTATGATGGGATTGTAATGGTGTCTTGCTAATTTTACTATCATATTGTAAAGAACATGACAGTGTTTTTGCAATCTTTGGACAACAATTGCCTGGAATTTCATCAGTCTTAATGCACTCTTGATTTATTTGAGCCAGCCTAGCCAGTCAATACATCTAACTACCTTATATGGCAGCAAACTTGATGTAGTTCTGACAGCCTCATTGCTCACCTCTGCTAGAATCAATATGGTTGCATGGCAGCCTACAGATAGTTCTATATAATGCAGCCATACCAATTTAGAAATGGTGTTCTCTTTCTACCTCCTGTTGCACCATTCATATATTCCATGGTAGAGTTACCCATCTTTATTTGCTCACCTAATACTAACTGGGCTATTCCACATATACTTTGACTCAAAACAAACTATTACCTCCTGCTTACTGACTACTACATAGACTCACACCCTCTGCAATGGACACTTGTTTATCACCTCAACTTCAGGGCTTTGAAATGATACTTGCAAAATTCCAATATACCTTGTTTTGCTGGTAGCATATATATCTTGCAACCATGTGCTTGGTTGCGGCCACTTTTGCCCTATATACCTCCTGGACATCAGGAAAGAACTTCTTGATATTCAACCAGTACATTCCTTCTCCCTGTTGTGTAGAGTTCTAGTTCCCCTTATAGGTGTGCTCTGGCTCTTGTTTGTGTGAGTTCTGTATTGAATGATGTAAAGATTGGCTTGTGAACAGGAGAAACCAGGCATACTTTGATTAAGTTGTCATAATAAAAATTAGCGGCCTGTTGAGCCCAACCTGACCCTGAATTACTTCACTTCTTACCCATGCATTATGGCTGCTTAGCTTCTTGATGCCAAAGCCATAGGTGTCTCCATGTGCCAACTCAATACACCCATGACAGACTAGATGGTATCATTGCTGATGAGATTGGCATATGATTGTACCTGCAACTTGACTAGTCTTCCTATCTCCCCACACAGCTGCTCTGTAGGAAACTCCCAAATGGTGAAGCAAGGCCTAATATTTTCCACCAACCAAGCAAGATGCAGTAGAGAATGGAAACAGTGGCATCATAGATCTACATGTTTGGCTTTATGCTTGTAGCATAGCCACTCAAGTCCCATTGCAATCTTCTTGCATAAAAGCTGTAGATGTTCTAAGTTGGCATTGGTGATCTACTTACAGAGAAATATTCCAACAATTTCACTATATGACTCCTGATGCTTCCAATTTACTCTTGGTAGAAATGGCTTCAGAAGCACACTTGAATACATACATATCCAGTTCATCCAGTCCTTGCACTTGTGTTGTTGTCTATGCATATGATTATTAATTGTAGTCCATGAGAAATATTTTGAGTAGCAGATACACTTTGATGTCTTGCCAATTCTTAAAAATTTCTCTGGCATATCAAGTGGCTCATTTAGGCTGAAATGCCCCATGTACAACTTGGTCATCAGTATAGGGATACTGTTAAAAAACAAATGCATTCCTCCCAGTGGAGAGCTTTTGCTATAGCAGATACCTGCTATCTTAAGTATCTTGGTTTGTATTGTTGCATATGTTCTAAGAGTTTTGGAGATATTGGAAGTGATTGGGCGGACAAGTAGACTATGTGGTTTCACTTAATGATTTATTGAATGAGTCTTGGAGATATTGGAAGTGATTGGGAGGACATGTAGATTATGTGGTTCTCACTTGATGAGTATATATATTTTTAACTGGTCTTGGCATAATAAGCACATAGAATAGATTAAGGAAGGTCCCAAGAACATGTGAGCAAAGTTTGGGGCTGTTTGGACAACTTTAAGAATTCTCATGTTTGGGGTACCTGGTATTTTGGTAAAAATTCCAAGTAAATCCCAACAAGGAGTTTGGTCTGTATTCTCTAGGATTTACAGGTGATTATCTAAGTGACTAAGTTGGGTGAATATTTAGGTGGAATTACAAATTTTAAAGCTGCATTTGTGTATGAATCTTAATTGAAGCCCATAAGAAATATTTTGGGTAGCAGATACTCTGTGATATCTTGCTAACTCTTTCAAGTTTCTCCAGTATCTTAGTGGGCTTATCCAGCTTAAATGCCCCATGGATAGCTTGGTCATTAGTATATGGATATTGTTGAAAAGTAAATAAAATGCTCCCGGTGGAGAGCTTTTGCTCTAGCAGATACCTGCTATCTTAAATATCTTGGTTTTGAATTAATTCTGTATTCTGCCTGATGGCTTAAAGCTTGCCAACTCTGTTGTAATTGCATGCCAACTTCTGTATGTTCCCTCTGTGAAATGATGATAATCTTGGTACTGGTGTTTGCATAATAATAATGTATTTGAGTTATTGATAAATCCCTTGGATCTCACATATTCTCCAGAAATACCATCCATTGTGCCAGAAAAGCCCGCTATCTTGCTGATGGCTGGGGTATCTCCAATGCAGACAATAATATGCACTATGATATGATGACAACTTAGTAATATTGTACTTGAAAGCCTACAAAGCTCACCTAGAAAAGGATACAGGTAGCTGTCAAGGTTGGACAATGATTTAGGCCCTGATACCAGTGAGACTTACATCAGCCTCTAAGAAAAAAAATTGAGAGAAGGCAAGCAAAACACCATCATAGTATCAGCTGAATTCTAAGTTTCTCAAAATTGACAACTCTCAATA
This sequence comes from Basidiobolus meristosporus CBS 931.73, assembly GCA_002104905.1. NCBI lineage: Eukaryota > Fungi > Basidiobolomycota > Basidiobolomycetes > Basidiobolales > Basidiobolaceae > Basidiobolus > Basidiobolus meristosporus. The sequence continues at coordinate 73,429 of MCFE01000265.1, read as the reverse complement.
TCTCTGTTTTGAGCTGATGGGCAGGCAAGCAAACAAGTTCTCCAGGAGGAGACTAGACAAACCAGCATCCTTGCCATATTTGGTAATTAGTTGCCCACTACTTCAATCAGAAATTGCATTTGAGATTATGAACCTAAAACACCAGCTGAATACCAGCAAAACACCATCAGAATACCAGCAAAATACCAGCTAAAAATTAGATGAATTTCAAGTCTGAGATTTTTTATAGGGAGTGTTCTGCTCTGGTACTAGAAAATACATGGTGGATTAAAGTTGATGAGAACCAGTGGCCAGCCAGATTTGCAGGTAGACTACTTGCTTAATGAGAACCTATCAAGTGCAAGGCAAAGGTATGGTCATACATGCCTTGAAAGTAGCCCATGTTTCTTAGTTGTTTGTAATGTGTGCTATCTGTTGTAAGAGTCTTGGAGATATTGGAAGTGATTGGGAGGACAAGTAGATAATGTGGTTTTTACTTAATGATTTATTGAGTGTAAAAGTAGTATTTATACTTTTACATGGTCTTGGCATTACAAACACGTAGAATAGGTTAAGGAAGGTCCCAAGAATATGTGTGCAAAGTTTGGGGCTGCTTGGACAACTTTGAGAATTTTCATGTTCTGGGTACCTGGTATTTTGGTGAAAATACTTGAAGTAAATCCCAACAAGGAATTTGGTCAGTATTCTCTAGGATTTGAGGGTAATGATCTAAGTGACTAAGTTAGGTGAATATTTGGGTGGAATTACAAATTTTTACAACACCATCAGGCATATTGGAAATATTTTCACCGTATTGATACTGAGAGCAGTACTCTATAGCTTCACAACATTTGTTGGACTGTACAAGCTTCTTCAGAGGGGGTATTACTGGTATATGTATATGTAACATTACCTCCCCACTGGTTTGACTCACTACCATATATATGCTGCCAAAAAATAATGCAGTGTATCAGTCCCTGATTGAAAATCAAATTTAGGACTTAGTCAAATTATCAACTAACCAAAAACCAATTGGATGCAGATAGGTCCTCAATGCAGAATACTAGGCTGATGTTACAGTTGAAAGAAACTCAGTAAGACCTAAGGCCAAAGAATACTCTCAAACTAAAGGACTGAGCTACACTGGGACCTTTGCACTAGTGGCCAAGTATAAATCTATCAGACTAATATGGACTATTGTAGCAAAATAAAATTTTTTATTTGTCAATTGAATGTATAAACTGCTTTTTTGAATGCAGAGCTTGATGAGGATGTTTGTAGATTTTCATTCTTTCAAATTGTACTTCCAAAGTATATCCCAAATATACTTGAACTGACATAGGATGAAAGTCTGAGTACTTCTGTCTATGGAGCACTTTATCCCCAAGTGATAACTGAGTGCTCATAAATGGGACATCTTTAACTTCTGAGGTAGGCTATTCTTAGTCTCTTCTAAGGTTTTGTGGTTAATGGTTGTTATAGTAAGATCATTGCTATTTAGAGCTTATAGCACACACTTTGCTCCATCTTGCTTACATTAGACACTATAGTCTGCAGTACCTCTCTGAACATACAAAGATTCCAAAAATCTTCTATATTGCAACTCCAGGCTCTCAGTGGTTGTATAAGACTATATATATACTTTTTAGCTTGCAGACTAAGTGAGGGTTATCAAAATCAATAAGCCCATTAGGCTGGCACATGTCAACATTGCCATGATGTTCTCCATTCCAAAATGCTGTATTTACAACTGATGGATGAATAAAAACCTTTATTTACCTGCTTAAATCAATATTAGTCAGGTGGAAATAAACTTGGCTACAAGTGCAAAGATTTTAGTATTGTCCTGTCCTTTTGTCTGAGAGTATTCTTTGGCCACAAGCCTTGCTTTGTATCTTTCAATTGTGCCATCTGTCTTGTACTTGGTCTCAAAGTCTCATCTTCATCAAATTGATTTTTGGTTAAAAGGTAATTTGACCAAGTCCCAAGTTTAATTTTCTATCAGGGCCTGATACCCCACAGACTTTGCTGATCTCCAAAGCTTTGTCCAAGTGCTATCTACGGCCTTTGCCACAGTCTGGGGCTCAGTAGCATGGACTGAATAAGCATAGGCTATGTTTGTACCATCATTGATATAATAATTTGGGCTATGCTTCATCTGGTTAGGTCCTCTGCCACGTAATACTATAATAGACACTTCTGGGATATAGCTGGGCACCAATTTAGGCTGAGCCACAGTGGTAGAGTACTCTGGAATGAAAATATCTTTATTGTTTTGTTCTGATTTGAACCTGACTATTGGTGGATTTGAGATAAGATCCTTGTCATCATCTGATGTCATTTTTTTGTGAAATCTTGAGTTTTCATCAAACAACACATCCCTGGACTTGATCAGCTAATTTGCTTTGGTATTTTAGAGTCTGTGTGCTTTACACTCATTGGAGTAGCCCAACAATATCCACCTCACACTCTTTTTCTCAAATTTTTACTGAGTTCCAGGCAGTTTCTTGGCATATTCTGTGCACCCAAGTATTCTTAGATGTTCTGCCACTGGTCTATATTCATACCATACCTCAGATGGGTAAAATCACAGATTATTCTGCTATAACTCCTATTTTTGAGAAATGCATTAGTAGTGACTGATTCCATTGCAGAATTATTGGATAATTTTTGATCATTGATCATAGATCTTGCTGTGAATATTATTGGACTGTTAGCACATTGGGATACTTCATTTTGCTGTGGAGAGTATACTACAGTAGTCTCTTACTTTGTGCCATGAACTTTGCAGATGTGGATGAAGATGTTTGAGGTATGTTCTCCACCATTGGCCAATCATAGTTTCCTGATTTTTTCACCAGTTTCTTTCTCCACTAGGACTTTGGGCTGCCTAACTTTGAAAGGGCTTTGTCCTTTCTTTACATGAAGTAGATCCATGTGTGTCTTACTTATTTATCAGCAAATATAGTCAACTATTTCAGTCCTTCTAAGTAGGAATATTTCATATGTTCTCATATACCTGCACAAATTAGATCTAATTTTTTCTTAGTTTTGACTACCCCAGAGCCATTCAACAGTAGTCTGGCTTATATGCTATATTTGCAGATTTCACAGTGCTCCAGCTTCTGAGGTTAACTTGGATAGTTCCTTTTCCAACAGCATGCTGTATTCTATTGTTACACATGAAAACCTTTTTGATTAAAATATCTTAATATTGGGTAAAAGTTCTTTTTGGTGTATCAGGTGTTGGAATGCTCCACAATCAATATACCACATCTGAGAATTATTGCTTGTGGCCATATTTATTGCAGATTTGTGTATTTCAATCTCAGTTGTTGCAGCATTTCCTTGTTCAGGCCTTTGTTGCTGATTATCTCTCTTTTTAAGGCACCAGTCTGATGTGTCCTTTGCTTTTGCAATAGGTACAAAACAGGTTGCTGTTGCCTTTAAAGGGTCTCAAGTGCATCCTTTGTTGGTTATCATAACTAATCAAAACACTTTCTTCTTCCTTCTTTTTGGCACTAAATTCTCTATATTCTTTGTCCAAGAGCCTTTCATATATGTATAGAAGATTAAATCTTCAGTTCTGAAGTCCAGGGCTGTTACAAGGCCTTGAAATGTGTCTTTCATGCTATTCTGCATGGTAACTATCACATTTTTAGCAGTAGCTGCTACACCCACTGATTCCATCTCATCAATTAACAGGATAACACTTTCAATTAGATCTATCAGTTCTTTGGCTGGTAATATCTTTCAAGTAATGGATTTTGTCTATGATACATTTTCTTGGCAGCTGAACATGACTGGTAGGTATCTTTTAATACCTTCCAGGCATTGTTTGCAATTTTCTCTCTTGAGCATTGAGTTAGCATTTTGTCTTTGACATTAAGGCATATGTGGTTCAAGGCACCTTGTTCTTTCTTCTAATACTTTAAGGCCCCCTCTCCTAGATTATGCAGAGAGCATTCTTTCCTATAATAATACCACAAAGGACTCTTTCCTGCAGCAGCATCTTCCTCTTCACCTTTAACATTTGGTAGTTGGATCCCTTCAGCTTTTCAGCAGAGGGAACAGATTCATTGCAAAATAGAACATTCTTTGGAGCTTCCCATCAGAGTTCATATTGTTCCATACCATGCATGGTATTCATATCTCACATGACCTATTCATATGATCAGCTGACCCCTTGCATATCCCATGTGACACTTTAGTCTGTTCTTTAGTATATTTCTATCTTGGCACACTTACTGTGCCTCACCCCAGAACCCCATTACTACTAGTCAATGTCACATCGTACCCATATTGCCAAGAGTATATGTAGTCCTATTCCCCCCTACATATTCCTTGGTCTAACAAAGATAGGTCTTGAATAAACATCCTTGCCTTGGAATCAACTTTGGCTTGTTGATCCATATCTAAGTCCTTTTCTGGCGCTTCCTTGCCTAGCTCTACTCTCCTGCCTTGCACATATTCATAACAACTTTTTCAGGCTGCTCTTGGCTCACCTGTGGATCTCTGCCTTCTACCCAAAGTTCTTAAGATGAACTTCAAAAGAAATACCAACCATTAATATCAGTATGAATCTTTCCCTAGTCTTATCCTCTAAAGGCAAAGATACCTTATGTTTGTAAAATATTTGGCCAAAGCTACATTCACTTTATTTCCTGCTGGTGTAGTTCACAATTGTTACTGTATTGGAAGCCTTTATATAATACTATATCAAAGGACATTAAAGCATGTACCATCTGAAGTGATGCTTATTTTTTCAAAGTTGGGGATTGTGGCTCAATAATTGTATAGTTGACAAACTAATAGCTTTATGACCCACATATTACCTAGTAGTATCCAGTACTCCTGATCCAGCTCAAGAAACCTCCCTCTGTCCTGCTACCTTGACATGTCAAGTCTAGAGTACAACTTTGCAAGCCACATGGCTGCATTTGCCCAGCTGCAACAAGACAATGCAGGCCTCAGAAACTCTGTTGCACAACTTCAGAGCCACAATTCTTAGCAGCCTATTTCAACTCTCTCCTACCACAATCCCAAGATTGTTACCACTACTAAGTATATTGGCTCCCTGAAAGAATTCCAAGGCTTTATCAACACAGTCAGACACCACTTGTGGCTAAAACCCAGTTGGTTCCCAACAGATCAAGTAAAAGTTAATTGTATTGCTAACCAGCTCACAGGAACTGATCAAATTTCTTGTTGGGATTCACTTAAAATATTGTTATCAAATTATCAGGTACCCAGATTATGATCTTTGTCAAAGCTGTCCAAAAGCCACCAACTTTGCACACATATTCCTGAGACCTTCCTTGGCAAACTCTACCTGTTTGTTTGCTCTACTTTGTCAAAAGTATAAACACCATGCTTTTGATCACTGAATCTACAAGTGAATAACAGGTTAATACTCTGGTTCACCGCATCACTTCCAAAATTCCTCAGAATATTGCAACACTCCAAAGCTTTGTCTGAGGGCTATGGAGAGCCTTTGTTACAGTGTGGGGTTCATTAACATGGACTGAACAAACATAGGCTAGGTCTGTAACCTCAGTGATATATTATTAGAGTTATGCTTAGTCTAGTTGGATCTCCTGCTATGTAATACTATAGTAATCACTACTGGGATATACTTGAGTACCAACTCTCCCTGTAGATAGGACATATTGAACTCCATAGATAGACTGTATTTGGACTCTTCCAAGGATTCTTGGATAATGGGACCTGTGATAAGGTCATCCACATATAGTATTAATATAATAGGAATTGCTCTATCTGGCTTATAGTATATACTATAGTCAGCATTACTCCTTTTGAAGCTCAAAGATACTAAATAAGAATTTATTTTGTAATTCTAGGCTCTTGGCAATTGTTTGAGTCCATATGGAGACTTTTTAAGCTTGCAGACCAAATGGGGGCTATCTTTGTCAGCAAACCCATCAGGCTGGTCCACAAACAGGTCCTCATCAAGGTTTCCATTCAATATGCAGTTTTTACATCCACCTGATGTACAACAAACTTATACTTGGTTGCAATAGTTGATGTTAATCTGATAGATGTTGTAATTATTAAGTTATCACCAAAACATTCATGCTAACTTAGTAACATAGATCTTATTCTTTAATTAGCATTGCGTCCTGACCAAATTTCTTATTGGGACTTACTTAGAATATATTCACCTGATTTTCAGGTGCCCAGATTATGATCTTTGTCAAAGTTGTCCAAAAGCCCCCAAACTTTGCACACATATTCTTGGGACCTTCCTTAGCAAACTCTAGACCTTTTTTTGCGCTACTTTATCAAAAGTATAAGTACCATACTTTGATCAAAAAATATATAAGTGAACGATATGTAAATCCACTAGTTCTTCACATCACTTTCAATACTCCTCAAATATTGCAACAGGTTATGAGCCCCAAGCTTGCTGTCTGCTTGGTGTCTACTTTGCCTTGGATCCTTTTCTGCCAGTCTGGAGAAAGACTTTCCACACTATTGCCCTGTCAAAGTTAAAGATGACTACCGCTGCTAAAAGGACTATGCTCATGAGGATATTGCTGTAGAGAAGAAGGCCTTGCCTTCAAAAGACTCATTCAGTAACTACTCAAGCTGGTTATGAAGGAGAGGCTATCAAGTTGACATGTAAACATGTCAAGAAGTATAGTATGTTTGTGCTATAACACTGCTGAAGAAAACTGCATAATTCCAGCAATTGAGGGTCCAGATCTACAATGAAATATATTGCTATATATATTCATATAAGCTCAATTGACTGTTAGACAAGACTTTGGATAGGATATTGTCCTGAATTGCAAAAAAATATATAGATCATCATTGAATGATTGCCTGAGGAGGATTTTACAAAAACTGCTGCTGCTCAAAATAAGGCTGAGAATGCAAATACTGGAGCTGCTAACTACCATTTTGGACTACCTATTAATGGGAAAAGATCTCAGAAACAATTTCCCAAAGTTGTAAGGATCCTGATAAAACATAATACATATATCCACCTGGAGTACAGATTAAGACTACAAAATCCAATGGAAGAATGCCACATTTGTATCAAGTGGTTTGATAATGAAACAATGGATTTGTTCCATCATTCCAGCTGATCATAGTGCCCAATAGTGCCATAGCATGCCAGATGGTGCCTGATCATGCCACAGAGTGCCAGATGGTGCCATACAGTGCCAATTTGGGATCAAAATTGACATGCATATGACCCTAAAATATCAAATTAATAACAAAATATACAGCACTTTCTGTCACTATGATTGAAGGCACAATGGAACAAGTCTAATGTACCAGTACCCAGATATGGAGCTGTCAGATGTGCTATCACTCTGTTTAAGTCTAAAAACAGTGGGAGAAAGTATTGTACAAATTTAGCAAAATCAACTCAAGAAGATTCTACTGCCAGCCAGAGAGAGTGAAGCAAATGATTGTAAGTCTGATTGGAGTAAATAACCAAGCAACAGTGGACCAGTATACAACTGCAGGCCACTCAGAAGATAACATAGCAATCTATACCTGCTATATATTTATCACTTATTACGGTGGGAGAAAACACCTGGTGATAATTGATTCTCTGGATCAGATCAGAACTTTTAGTTGATTGAGTCACTGCCAAGCATTGCAACTCAAAAGGCTTATATATTGGAGTCTGATACCAAAGCACTGAGAAAACTAACTTTCAAATGAGGTTTATTTGATCAAATTTGGAAAACTCTATCAAAAGTTACAATTGATCTACAAGGATGCTGATTTTGACTAAATTACTCTTAGATAGTCAAAAATTCTGGACAAATGATGCCATGAGGTCATCTATGCATAAGCACACTGTGGTCCCATCTGTAAGGAAATCAAGAACCATCCCTCAAAAGGAACTTCCCTTAGATCATTAGCAGAAAAAGAAAAAGAAGAAAAATGGGAAAATACTACTACCACAAATTGGGTACTTCCTAAATGGAGCCAAAACCTATGTAGGCTATATTTGTACTATCTGGCAATGCAGATATGTTCTATGAAGCCTCTTGTACAAAGTTCTTAAGCTAAACACCCCCAAAGAGCCTTGAAATTTCAACAGGATCTGTTGATACTGTAGTATATATCATAGCAGATTATTTAATGCAGAAGTCTTAATGTCTGCTCCCTATGAAAAATTATTGAGATGATCCCATCAAAAGGCTATCACAAAGTGAAAGTCCCATGACTAAGAGGTACTGATCTTGTCAAGACACTGTCCACATTTTACAAAAAACTTAGTCAAAATTTTTCATCACAACAATGTATAAGTGGCTTTTGATTTGCTCCTTGCCAATTTGCTCACTCTCTGATCCCAGACACTCTATTGCCACCTATGTTTGTGTGAATTGATTGGCTATTGCCTCTTTTTCAGACTCCTTACTTCCTGACTCAACTGTTTCTCTTACTTTTCATGTGTACAAATTGACTTATTTATGTTGAAACCTCAGTTGTACCTCAATTGCCAATTGTATTGACCTATACAGGTCCCTATACCCTACACTAACATTAAGCCCAACCCCACCCCCAACAAGTAACTCCATTAAAATCCTCCACTCAATAAATAGTTCTGCTGTAACACTCTGGTTCCACAACTTGAGCAGGAATTTAACGGCTTTATGCCACTATTCATTCACTGGTTCCCACACATCCTGGTCTTCAGCTGGCATTGCATGGTCTAGCTCCTCATCTGCCAGTCTTTGCAATAAATCCTTGAAGTGTTCCAGTGCATTTTCTTGAGCACTGCTCTTGAAGAAGTGCTGCAACCTCTTGGTGTGCATATTGATGTTTCAAAACTCCACTGAAGGCACTGTGATAATCTTTCAAGCTCTTGACATTGTAGCCTTGTCTGTCAGTGGGATCTCCACTCTGTCAACAATAGAGGCTGTGGAGGCTGTGGTAGACAAATTGTTTTTTTCAGCAAACTCTTCTACCTTGCTGGAGTGTAGCTCAACTGGCTGCGCTTACAACTCTTGTGTAAACAGCTATTTTCTTGTTGGTAATTCTTCTTGGCTATGATGGGATTCAGTCTGTTCCTAGCTTGCGGTGTTAATTGGCAAGAACTGTAGTTTTTTTTGCTTGCCTCCCTGTCTCAGGCTTGGGTAGATATTTTTCCCTTTACCTTTTTCTTTATCACTGCCAGGTCTTTCACTGCTACTTTGTCTGAGTGCTTCTTGTAAAGAACTACATTTTTTCCTGGATAAATTCCACTCTGATGCATCTGTTTTGGCCTGCTTGTCCCTTACAGGCACTCTTCTGGCAACCTGATATTTCTTTTCAGCTTGCTTTGAGCTCTCAACTGTAATTGTGGTTGGCTCCTGTAAAAGTGGCTGGCTTGTATCACTGCCAGGTCCTTCACTGCTACTTTGACTGGGTGCTTCTTGAATGGTACTATGCTCTTTCCTTGATATATGTTGTGCGGGTGCATCCATTTCTGCCTGCTTGTCCCTAATTGGCTCTCTTCCAGCTGCCTGACATCTCTTAGATGCTTGTCTGGAGCTTTTGGCCCTGCTTGTAATGGGCTCTTGAGGAAATTGCTGGTTTTTAGCCATGGCACCCTTGTTCTTCTGCCTTTGATAGTTTCTGCTATTCTTGAGATACTTTCTTAGCATACCAATGCTGGCCCAAAATCCATTGCCCATTTGAATCCAGGATAATGCTCATGGAACCAGTCAATTGCATACTGCTTGGCCTTGAGTTCCTGATGGTCCCATGGTATGCCAGCCTTAAGGTGATGGCATGCTAGACTTCTAACAGCCTATTGTATATTAGCCCACTCTTCATTATTGCACTCAAAGGCTTCACAGATCTTCAATGTGTTTTGATTTTTGGGCCTTGGTATAAACACCACATTGTCACCCTCCCACGCTGTGATAGGTATTTCTGTGGGCTTTATCTTTGGGCACTATTGTTGTGCTTCAAGGACTGTACAGTGTTCCTCTGCTGTTACATTGGGAAATGGCTCAATTCTTGGCTGTGACATTGAGCTGCCTGAGTTCCTTCTTTGCAGCAGAGATACTGCTTTCTCTACATAGGATATTGATTGCTCCACAAGTATTATCTGCTCATCCTGTTTCTGGACTATTTCCTGACTTCTCTGGGCCATTGCATCTATCCAATCAGCCACCGCACCTAATTGCTTCATTAATGCTTTAGTATGAGCTGACAACATACTTGCTAATATGGGTGGTGGTGATGTTATCATGGCCACATGCTGATCTTCAACTGAGGGTACTATGTTTGCTACATTCTCATCTGCCTGAGCATAACAGTCAGCTTGTGGCTCTGCAGAGGTTCTCAATTGCCTACTTGACTGAGAGCCTGAGGAGTCCACATTATTACCTTCAATGGGAACACTGTCCACAGGGCCTTTTTTGAATGTAGCCCCACTTGTTGCACTGAATGTCAAAGCAAGCTGTTGTCCAACTGTTCTTCTGTTGCCATCAGTGGTGGGGTTTGGTTGAGAACCAGACAACTTAGCTTTATTTTTTGGCGGCATATATATGGAAGTGAGTCAAACCAAAGGGGAAATAGTGGTACATATACCTGTGTATGTGGTGCCACAACTTTATTTATAATGCTTACTATGGCAGGTCATCATTGAATCTTACATTCAGGTAGGTGTAATATCTCAAATACAAGACTGTCTTAAGTTCATATGAGTATTGACCAAAACATGATATAATAGTGTTACATTGTTAAAAGTCAAACTGTTTGTGGATGATCTTATTATAGCTGCCAGTAACCTAGAAACATTGGAAGAGAGAAAATCCAGCCTATCTATGGAGTTCAAGATGTCCAATCTAGGAGAACTAGGTTACTATTTAGGGATTAAGTTCTCCACAGACAGAAGTACCCAGACTATTACCCTAAGCCAGTCCAAGTATATTCAAGATATACCAAAGAAGCTCAAAATGGAAGACTGTAAACCGGCAGCTACCCCAATGGAGACAAACCTTAACTTAGTCAAAACTCAACCAAATCAAGAGAGCTTGGTGCCATCTAGAAGCCCTGACTTTCCTTATCAATCTATGGCTGGCAGTCTGATGTATATCATGCTTGGAACACATCCAGATATCTTGTATTCAGTGGGAGTTGTCAGCCAACATAATCAGAACTATGGATCTGATCATATTGCAGCAGTTAAGCGGATTTTTAGATACCTAAAAGGAACTGCTGATATCTGCTTAAGATACACTTATAAGTACTCAGAACAGGATCTTGTGGGATACTCTGATGCTGATTGGGGACAAAATTCAGAAGACAGAAGATCCACCACCAGATACACCTTTCTTTATTGTAAAGGAGCAATTTCATGGAATTCAAGAATGCAACCAACTATAGCACTTTCCACCACAGAGGCAGAGTATATGGCAGCCTGTGGAGCTACAAAAGAAGCAATGTGGTTAAGAAAACTTTTTACAGATTTAGGCCTATGTCAAAAACACCTATTACTTTATTTCAAGATAATCAAAGATGTATACAATTAGGTAGAAATCCAACTTTTCATGCTAGAACTAAGCATATAGATATTAGACATCATTTCATACGTGAAGCTATAGAGAATAACTTAGTTAGCTTAGCTTACTGTCCTACAGATGAAATGATTGCAGACATATTTACCAAACCATTAGTTAGAGACAAGTTTGAATATCTTAGGTCAAAATTAGGACTAGCTGGTATGAACATTTTGCTGAGTGGGAGTGTTGTAAAAATTTGTATTTCCACCTAAAAATTCACCTAACTTAGTCACTTAGATCATTACCTTTATATCCTAGAGAATACTGACCAAATTCCTTGTTGGGATTTACTTGGGATATTTTCACCAAAATACCAGGTATCCAAAACATACAAATTCTCAAAGTTGTCCAAGCAGCCCCAAACTTTGCACACATGCTCTTGGGACCTTCCTTAGCCTATTCTATGTGTTTGTTATGCCAAGACCATGTAAAAGTATAAATACTACTTTTACATTTAATAAATCATTAAGTGAAAACCACATAGTCTACTTGTCCTCCCAATCACTTCCAATATCTCCAAGACTCTTACAGCATAAAATAGGTAAAGATCTAACTTTTCATGCTAGAACTGAGCACATAGATATCAGCATTACTTCATATGTGAAGCTATGGATAGCAACCTAGTTAACTTAGTTTACTGTCCTAGAAATGAAATGATTGCAGACATGTTTACTAAACCATTAGCCAGAGAGAAGTTTGGATTTCTTGGGTTAAAATTAGGACTAGTCAGCATACACATTTAATAGGGTGGGAGTGTTGTAAAAGTTTGTAATTCCACCTAAATACTTTCCTAACTTAGTCACTTAGATCATTACCTACAGGTCTTAGAGAACACTGACCAAACTTCTTGTTGGGATTTACTTAGAATATTTTCATCAAAATATCAGGTACCCAGAACATGAAAATTCTCAAAGTTGTCCAAAGAGCTCCAAACCTTGCACACATGTTCTTGAGCCATTCTTACACCTATTCACTTGTTTTTATGCCAAGACTATGTAAAAGTATAAATACTACTTTTACATTCAATAAATCATCAAGTGAAAGTCACATAATCTACTTGTCCTTCAGTCACTTTCAATATTTCCAAAACTCTTACAGCAAGTATTCTCAAAAGTTTGCAGGTAATGATTTAAGTGACTAAGCTTGGTGAATACTTAGGTGGATTTATAAATGTTTACAATAGAGTAGGAACTTTTGGGATACTTTACTGCAGATTGTGAGCAATATTTAGTATGCAGACAATCTCCTGCAGGTTACACCTTTCTTGACTGTAAAGGCACAATCTTATGGAATTCAAGGAAGCAGCCAACTGAAGTATTTTTCACAATAAAGGCACAGTATATGGAAGCCTGTGAGATCAAAAAGGGGCAATGTGGCTAGGAAAGCCCTTCAACAGTTAAGGTTTATGTCAAAGATATTGCAATATTCTGAGGATCATTGGAAGTGATATGGAGAACTAGAGGATTTACCTGTTATTCACTTGTAGTAACATTGATCAAAAAGTATGGTATTTAACTTTTGATAGAGTAGAGCAAACAAGCATGTAGAGCTTGTTAAGGTAGGTCTCAAGAATATGTGTGCAAACTTTGGTAGCTATAGGACAACTTGGAGAAAGATCATAATCTGGGTACCTGATGATTTTGTAAAAATATTTCCAGTAAATCCCAACAAGATATTTGTTCAGGACAGAATGCTAATCAAAGAGTAGGATCTATGTGACTAAGCTAGCATGAATATCTAGGTGACAACTCAATAATTAAAACAAAAGATACTCTACCACCATTTTTTGAGCTAATCAGCCATTTGAGATATTCTGTAGTTAAAATTCATTTGAAAGTCTATTTATGCTCTACTGGTACTCTAATGGTCTGTTGCTGGTGGTTTTTGTTTAATTTCTTAGTGGTATTTCTTCATGGAAGTAGGAATTATCTTATTACTGATATGAAAACTATATTGCATAGTCTCCACCTAGTTAATATGTCTGCTGGTTTACAAAATGGCTAATTCCTAAGATTTTTGGAGTTCTAAGTTTAGAGAGACATAGGGTATAGCTAATACCATAATCTTATTCTGCTGGCCTTTTGCAATTTTTCCCCTGGGGTAAGGGTGTATACAGTTAGGTAGAAACCCAACATTTCATGCTAGAAATATGTACAATATAACTTATATCATTTCATCTGAGAAGGTGTAAATAATACCTTAGATCACTGAGCTTACTGTCCTGAAGATGAATTGACTGCAGACATATTTGTTGTACAAGTTTCAAAGATATTGGAAGTGGTTGGGAGTGCAACCAGGTTATGTGGCTTTCACTTAGTGATATATTGAGTGTAAAAGTAGTGTTTATACTTTTACATGGTCTTGGCAAAACAAACATGTTAAATATATTCAAGGAGGGCCAAAGAGCATGTGTGCAGCGTTTGTGGCTGTTCAAGCAGCTCTGCGATTTTCATCATCTGGGTACCTGATGTTTTGGTGAAAATATTCCAGGTAAATCCCAACAAGGAGTTTGTGCAGAATTCACCAAGATCTGTAGACAATGATCTGAGTGACTAAAGTGAATGTTTAGGTGTAATTACAAGACTTACAACAAGTAGCATGCTAACAACCCTGAGTAGGGTACACTGTATCTTCCAAAACGTGGAGAGCATGAACGAAGTTCACTACCTTGAATATATCTCCCATGGAGCTCATGTCTCTATTTGATACCCAGTTGGGTGTTTGATTGGATAGTGACCTAACGCCATATTCTAATCATGATTTCACTCGGAATTCAAGTAGATGAAAATCAATTCACTCGAGGCTTGTCACTGTTTCACTGTGGTCCCATGCGATATAGTAATAAGGATAGGCCAAAGCCCAGTAGCAAATGCACACTGACCATATACTTTGGTGGCGAAATTCGGATCGGTATACGTAGCTCACAGCCAGTATGAATATATAACCGGCTCCCCAATATTTTTGGTTCTATACAATCCATGCTTACTTGTAGTAACAAAGAGATCAACACTGAATGCCTTTTACGGAAGGAAATGCTCATATTATTGTAGTGCGCCTAGCGGAATTGACACCACACCTTGGCTCTGCGCGATCCCATCCCTATTTCCCAACTGGGGATCTACTGAATCCTTACCACATGCAGCTTTATCAGTGACATCACAGCATGGACGGCTACAGACCTTCGCGCATTAGTAATCACTAGCATCACCCTCGCCCCTACGACCACGACAAGCCATCAATGTGCCATTGAAATCAGGCTTCATGATCTTTTCGGAACGGTTCGTCTGAATATAGTATGTCTGATATCAGCCAGCATACTATGATACAGAATATACGGTGATGCTCTATCAGGACCTGGAATAGATTCAGTTGATGGAATGTATTGCGGAACTAGCCTAGATTCCCAAGTAACTGGCGATCGGCTATTTAAATCACCCTTCAGTCCAGAATCAAGGGTATTTCGCAGTAAATCAGAGACGGCACTGTTCTGCCTAAAATACTCAACTATACCGGTATGGATCGTTGCATAACAGTTTGGGGCGTTTGGAAGATGATGTTAAGTCTCCGGATCCTCTACCGACGGGGCCGAAAATGATTGTATCGGTTGCAGTGATGTTAGACGTTCCAAGTTAACGGGCTTTAGCATTCGGGTACAGAGCATGGATTTCTCTCCGCATCTATGCGAAACTCGAAGTAGTGCTTTCCTGATGTTCAAGATGAATTAGGAAATCGGGATATAGCCAAAAGCACGAAGTCTCCGCGTATTCCGAAATGCGGCTGCTGGCTATATAAGTTCGTTTGTGCGGTGTGGAGCATACATACTATATATGTAATGCTAGTAATGTGGTGTCTATGCTTAAGAAAACTGGCGAATTCCACTCGTTCGATAATTAGCCATACAACCCTAACCCTAAACCAAATTGTAACCAACAAACCTTGAGCAACTTGCCACAATTAACCTTAACCCAACATCCTTGGCATCCACTCTGTGGAGATTGAGCAAATAGGCAAGACGATCGTAAATGCGCAGAACCCACTTCAAATGGTTAATATGAATTTAAGGTGGAAATGGTTCTTGAAACAATCCGATATGATTTGAATTCAGGTTTCCTTCCACCATGGTTTGAGTTATACTTGGGTAGAGCTGCACCGTGACCATTTTCCTAAGGTAAAGGAGGTTTCGCGTGGTTGTCACGACATGAAATCCGAATGTAACTTCGAGAACCATGGATTAGCCGCCAAACAAGACACCGATGTCGAATCCTGGTGTAGGTTTTGCCACCCGTCAGCGATCAGACGATAGGGGCGGAAAGATTGGTTAAAAGTATTTCATGATTTGGTGGGCAATAGAGACCTCATTACCCAGGATGGAAATTCTCGGTGTCAACAGAATCGCCAGCACAGAGAACACGATTGAATTCAATCTGCATTGCATTCCTTCGTTCACATTAGAAAACCGATTGCGTGGATCATCCCAGCTAGTTTGGTTGCACGTGGTTCGCAGCACTGCTGATCTCGGATTCTTGGCTCCAGGAGTGAGTGTGAGGATCGATGTTATTGAGACTTTTCGCCAGCTTCCCTATCGTATATATGCCAACATATTATACTTCGCGCGGATCATACCACATACTCAGCCACCATTTCTGTGGTCATTTTCACCTGTCGTGAGGTTCAGTCATATCGTCGGTATTTGGACTGTATGTATCACTAGCATGAATGCCGCCAAGAAATTTGGTGGTTGAGGTCGCTTTGACTGAAAGTTGGTCGGTCGTCATCTCGTCTGAACATAACACTTATCAAGAGCTGGGCATCTCAGCAGTTGGCTCGGACCATGTTTGCTTCTGATGTACCTGTGCTGGCCTTTGTTACTTTCGGATGATTGATCGGCCATGACACTAGTATTCTGCGGGTTTTATCCCATCTCGCAGTATTCCCTCGTGGCCATTGGTGATCTTGGTCAAATCCAAGCCACTCTTTACATGAAAAAAGGAGGAAGAGGTATGGAAGTTTAGAGAGTTGGCATGACTCATGATTCGACTCTGGACACCAAGCAACCGCCAAAATTATTTGACGTCCAGAAGGAATGTAATCATTCCCATCCCTCGAGGTTCATTGGGCAGATCTGTATGTTTTATTCTCCTTTTGGAAAGGACTTGTGAGTATTGAGCACTGAATCACCCATCGAATCCGCATCCTCATCACCATACTGATTCGTAAACTTCGCTACCTACACATGTTGATTAAACTGATAACGCCGATTGTTGCATAAACATAGTTTAGCGGAAATAAGTTGAGGCTCATGACGGCATCCCGCCAACAATGGATTATTTCGCAGTTAAAGATAGCATC
This sequence comes from Basidiobolus meristosporus CBS 931.73, assembly GCA_002104905.1. Lineage (NCBI taxonomy): Eukaryota > Fungi > Basidiobolomycota > Basidiobolomycetes > Basidiobolales > Basidiobolaceae > Basidiobolus > Basidiobolus meristosporus. Next base: position 56,558 of record MCFE01000265.1, on the reverse strand, counting down.
GAAGGTACCAATATTAACCATCTGCTTAAATTGGCGTCTAAACGATTTGGTCCATGTCTAAGCAAAATATTTCTACCGACTACGTAATAGCGAGGTCCTCAGCATCCACCGAGGAATTTTGCACCGTGAGAGAATAGATCATATCTCGCGTCCGTGGTAAACAGTCCATATGAGCCTTGGTGATATTTTTCGTGTAAGGGTCACTCATAAACAATCATTGTTTGAGGTCAACCAAGGGAGTAGTCCAACAATGTGATGGTTAAAGTATTAACAGTGCTGATTCATTATCGAGTGATAAGATTGCTTCTGCTGTATCAATCCCGATGAAAATCATTCTGGAGATGCCGGATTGAGATGCTCTAACCGAATGCGTAACTGCTACCACTTAGACTGGGCCGCAAATAAGAATCGAGCATGGCCGAAGATTACATCATCCCGTGTAGTACACTATACTAACTTGGACTAGTGTGTAGAATAAGGTGCTTATGCCAACATTAACCTCACACCAGGCGGAAGAATTGAATAGCGATGGCATAAGATATAACCATCAATATGAATTCACCAATCACGTAAAAATACTTAGCCGATCATGGACCAATGGCGTCGCGTCAAGGGAGAAGACTAGCGCCAAAAATTCCAGTCTCAAGGGGGTATATAACCGTGGGGCACTTCCATTCGAAATTCAGATCATTGCTTATTCCGAACAGTGGAGGTCGCAGTGAAACTAAACTAATAGAGATGTCGGAAAATGCAAATGCTGGAAATGGGGGCGAAAATAATGAATCCACTCTTCTGACGCCTACTTCTGGTTTGACCAAAAAGGAAACACAACAATCCGCTGCTGCCATTTCTATCCTTAGTGACTACGGATGGAGTGAAGAAGGTGAAGCGGCCGAAGAAGTGGATGAGGATGGACAAGTTGTGGAATCCCAGGTTCCCGAAGAACTTCTCCAGACGGATCCGAGAGTAGGATTGTCATCCGCTGAGGTCGAAAATCGTCGCAAGAAGTATGGCCTCAATCAGCTCGATATCGAGAGTGAGAGCAAACTGCTCAAGTTCTTCATGTTCTTCTGTGGCCCCATTCAGTATGTGATGTGGGCCGCCGTTGGTCTTTCCGGAGGTCTCAGAGATTGGGTTGATCTTGGTGTCATTATTGGTTTGCTTACGTTGAACGCATTCGTTGGTTTCCTTCAGGAATACCAAGCTGGTAACATCATTGATCAACTGAAGCAGACATTGGCCCTATCGGCTATCGCAGTGAGAGATGGAAAGGAGGGACAAGTTGAGGCTACCTCGCTTGTTCCCGGAGATATCATTCTCGTTGAAGATGGTGCAATTGTCCCCGCTGATTGTCGCGTTCTTGGTGAAGACTCCCGCCTCCAGGTCGATCAATCCGCTCTTACTGGCGAGTCATTGGCAGCCTCCAAGGGACCTGGTGACGAGTTGTTCAGTAGTTCTGGTATCAAGCGTGGTAGCTGTTACGCTGTTGTTACTGCCACTGGTAAACAAACCTTCGTAGGAAGAGCCGCTACCCTTGCTGGAAAATCTAACGGAGTTGGTCATTTCACTGAGGTCATCAACAACATTGGTACTGTTCTGCTGGTTCTTGTTATCTTTTGGCTGTTGATCATCTGGGGTGCTGGTTTCTATCGCTCTCTCAGCATTGTCACCCTTTTGGAGTATGCCTTGGCCATCACTGTCGTTGGTGTTCCAGTCGGTCTTCCCGCTGTGGTCACAACCACTATGGCTGTTGGAGCTGCCTTCTTGGCTAAGAAGAAGGCTATTGTTCAGAAGCTGACTGCTATCGAATCACTTGCTGGTGTGGAGATCCTGTGCTCGGATAAGACTGGTACCCTGACTCAGAACAAGCTCACCCTCCACGATCCTTACTGTGTGGATGGAGTGGATGAGGAGATGCTGCTGTTTGTCTCCGCTTTGGCTGCCTCGCGTAAGAAGAAGGGTATGGACGCCATTGACAAGGCTGTTGTGAAGGCACTCGGAAAGTATCCTAACGCTAAGAGAAGAATGAGAGAGTATCGCATGTTGGAATTCCAGCCGTTCGATCCTGTGTCCAAGATGGTAGTTGCCAAGGTTGTCGATCCTGAGGGCAACAAGTGTGTCGCAGTCAAGGGTGCTCCACCGTTTGTGCTTCGCATGGTTCAAAGGGAAGGCAATCTGGACCCTGCACTTGCTAAGAAGTACAACGAGGTTGTTGCTGAGTTCGCCGACCGTGGTTTCAGAAGTTTGGGTATTGCTTGGTACACCCCAGCCAACGGATGGCAGATTCTTGGTGTCCTGTCACTGTTCGATCCTCCTCGGTTTGATACTGGAAAGACTATCGCTACCGCCCAGGAACTCGGCCTCAAGGTCAAGATGCTTACCGGTGATGCTGTTGGTATTGCCAAGGAAACCGCAAGACAACTCAGAATGGGCACCAATATCTACAACGCTGATGAACTTGGTATGGGCGGTGGTGGAGCATCTGGTAAGGGTGGTTTATCCGGAGCAGCACTCTACGACTTCGTTGAGGCAGCTGATGGATTCGCTGAGGTGTTCCCTGAGCACAAGTATCATGCTGTCGACATCCTCCAGAAGCGTGGCTACCTTGTTGCCATGACCGGTGATGGTGTGAACGATGCACCATCCCTTAAGAAGGCCGATACCGGTATTGCTGTAGAAGGAGCTAGTGATGCTGCTCGTAGTGCTGCTGATATTGTGTTCTTGGCCCCAGGACTGGGAGTGATCATCGATGCAATCAAGACTTCTCGCCAGATTTTCCACCGTATGTACGCCTATATCGTGTACCGTATTGCTCTTTCTCTCCATATGGAAATCTTCTTGACTACCAGTACTGTCATTCTGAACGAGTCAATGAACATTGAACTGGTTGTGTTCATTGCCATTTTCGCTGATGTTGCTACTCTTATGGTTGCCTACGATAATGCCCCTTACTCCGCCGTACCAGTCAAGTGGAACCTTCCCAAGTTGTGGGCACTCTCACTTGTTATGGCCATCATTCTTACCGTTGGTACTTGGGTCACCTACACCACCACTTTTGTCCCTGGTCACGGTATCATTGAGAACTTTGGTGGACCACAAGAAGTGATGTTCCTTGAAGTTGCCTTGACTGAGAATTGGTTGATTTTCATCACTCGTCTGAACACTTCCTTCTTTGAAAGTATCCCATCCTGGCAATTGGCTGGTGCTGTGTTTGCAGTTGATGTCCTTGCCTCGTGCTTTGCACTCTGGGGATGGTTCACTGGCGAGCATACCAGTATTGTTGCGGTTCTTCGTATCTGGTTGTTCTCGTTCGGAGTATTCGTGGTGTTGGCACTTGTTTATATGATTCTGTCAAACTCTGAGGCCTTCGATAGACTTGCTCATGGTAAGTCGTTGAAGAAGAAGAACAGAAGCATGGAGGACTTCATGGTTGAGATGGCACGTCTTTCCCTTCGTCATGAAGAGCAACCTATGCTCGAAGAAGAGGAGGGCAAGAAGGGCAAGGAGGGCCATTAACCTTTACCATTGTAATTTACATTTAGAATTGTTGCCGTAGTATTTTACCTTACTTCAGCCGTACCTGCATTTTTACTCCATAGAATTATAAATCAAGTCATTAATAAAAATTTACTGTATGTTCCAATCATTCTGGAATGAATCCCTTACTATCTGACGTTAGTTATGCTTGAAGCAACGGTGAAGAAATTTGGTGAAAAATCCAGGTGACCATTTGCCATATTTGGACTGGGGGAATTATTAGGGTATGTGATTCATCGATCTAATGTCCCGTCAAAATTACGCAGTCTTTATCACGATTTTTGGTGCGTAAATATTATCCCATTTGTCAATGAGTAAGCGGCCGTATTGATAGATCTTAGGTTTCATAATAGGAATCGTTGGATACGGAATATGTAGCACAAGTTGCTCATTTTTGTGCGACAAATATGGCATGCTGGTATAATAGGTGTTTGCAGAGGCGATTAACTATATATGGTATATAAAAGTGGATCAACGTTTTTTGCGATCTGGCTACCTATTGGCTATTATGGACTCCTGATTATTTAGCCTGAACAGATACAAGAAATACATGAATATGTATAACACGATATATTAGAATAAAGATGACAGCGTGAGTAAGTGCATAGCATTGTCACTATTGGTTCCATCGCTATCGTGTTTGGCAGTTGCATTGGGTATCGCCTATAGGAGGCAAGATAGGTACTTAAAATACATTCTAGCGGTAGGTAACCCGTGGGATTCACTGTACTGTATTTCAATGTCGCTAATCCCAAAGCCTCAATATCATGCTCTTGAGCGTGTACTCCCACCAAGATTTCAACAACTGCGAGATGATCCCGATAAATAAGATAGGATACAATTTAAATCAATGCGTGCGATAATCCATTTACCCTATTATCCATTAACGATCATCGGAAAACAAATCTTACTGATTAGCGTACACAAAGCATAAACTGAATATTCCCATTTCGCAGCCATGTTTTGCTGTATCTTAGGTAAATCCCGCTTAATGAGCACTATCAGTCCGTAAACACCTAGCTTTAGGGACCTGTATAGGCCAGTACCCTATTGCATAGTATAAGCAAATCTCATCCAAAAGAAGACCCAACATACCGATTATCTGATATTATAAAGTTTTGGTGACATAAGTAAAAAGTTTAATAAAATTTATTCCAACTGATGATGAGACAATATTGGTTACCGAGATGTCTCTAAATCGCGCATTTCGAAAGTAGACCACTATCAAGCAGCTGATTTGTAGGTATCAACAGAAATATCTTCCCAAAAGATCGATGCCACTGAAAAACCTATTACCGATATATCTGGTACCACCATATCATTCGCCGCATGGAGACTCTAGTCCATAATCTTCCAATCGATTCCCATTTTGGGACAGACTCGCGAGGAACATATCGTGTCATTTCCGAATTATCAAGATACGGGTAAAGAGACGTACATCCAAACAGTATATAAAGGAGCAGAGATAGGAGTATAACATCAATTCTCTACTTACACACCTCTTAGTATCCAAAGTACTAAGAAGCTTTCAAGTATGTCAGACGAAGGCACAAACATGAACAACGCCACAGTTCAGTTTGATTCTGAACAGGCCGCCCCAGAGGGTGGAAGGAACTTGACTGCAACTTCCCCACTATCGAAGAAAGATACTCAACAATCTGCAGCCGCCATTTCTATCCTTAGTGACTACGGTTGGAGTGATGATGGTGAAGCGGCGGAAGAGGTTGATGAGGATGGTGAGGTGGTGGAGACGGCTACTCCAGAGGAGTTACTCCAAACTGATCCTAGCACTGGATTGTCATCCGCTGAAGTCGAAAATCGTCGTAAGAAGTATGGCCTCAACCAGCTCGATATCGAGAGTGAGAGCAAACTGCTCAAGTTCTTCATGTTCTTCTGTGGCCCCATTCAGTATGTGATGTGGGCCGCCGTTGGTCTTTCCGGAGGTCTCAGAGATTGGGTTGATCTTGGTGTCATTATTGGTTTGCTTACGTTGAACGCATTCGTTGGTTTCCTTCAGGAATACCAAGCTGGTAACATCATTGATCAACTGAAGCAGACATTGGCCCTATCGGCTATCGCAGTGAGAGATGGAAAGGAGGGACAAGTTGAGGCTACCTCGCTTGTTCCCGGAGATATCATTCTCGTTGAAGATGGTGCAATTGTCCCCGCTGATTGTCGCGTTCTTGGTGAAGACTCCCGCCTCCAGGTCGATCAATCCGCTCTTACTGGTGAGTCATTGGCAGCCTCCAAGGGACCTGGTGACGAGTTGTTCAGTAGTTCTGGTATCAAGCGTGGTAGCTGTTACGCTGTAGTTACTGCCACCGGTAAACATACCTTCGTAGGAAGAGCCGCTACCCTTGCTGGAAAATCTAACGGAGTGGGACATTTCACTGAGGTCATCAACAACATTGGTACTGTTCTGCTAGTGCTTGTGATCCTGTGGTTATTGATTATCTGGAGTGCTGGTTTCTATCGTTCTCTCAGCATTGTCACCCTTTTGGAGTATGCCTTGGCCATCACTGTCGTTGGTGTTCCAGTCGGTCTTCCCGCTGTGGTCACAACCACTATGGCTGTTGGAGCTGCCTTCTTGGCTAAGAAGAAGGCTATTGTTCAGAAGCTGACTGCCATCGAATCACTTGCTGGTGTGGAGATCCTGTGCTCGGATAAGACTGGCACCCTGACTCAGAACAAGCTCACCCTCCACGATCCTTACTGTGTGGATGGAGTGGATGAGGAGATGCTGCTGTTTGTCTCCGCTTTGGCTGCCTCGCGTAAGAAGAAGGGCATGGACGCCATTGACAAGGCTGTTGTGAAGGCACTCGGAAAGTACCCCAACGCTAAGAGAAGAATGAGAGAGTACCGCATGACTGAGTTCCAGCCATTCGATCCTGTGTCCAAGATGGTGGTTGCCAAGGTTGTCGATCCTGAGGGCAACAAGTGTGTCGCAGTCAAGGGTGCCCCACCATTTGTGCTTCGTATGGTTCAAAGGGAAGGTAATCTGGACCCTGCACTTGCTAAGAAGTATAACGAGGTTGTCTCTGAGTTCGCCGATCGTGGTTTCAGAAGTTTGGGTATTGCTTGGTACACCCCAGCTAACGGATGGCAGATTCTTGGTGTCTTGTCGCTGTTCGATCCTCCTCGGTTTGATACTGGAAAGACTATTGCTACTGCTCAGGAACTCGGACTCAAGGTCAAGATGCTTACCGGTGATGCTGTTGGTATTGCCAAGGAAACCGCACGACAACTCAGAATGGGCACCAATATCTACAACGCTGATGAACTTGGTATGGGCGGTGGCGGTAGTTCGCATAAAGGTGGTTTATCTGGAGCAGCACTCTACGACTTCGTTGAGGCAGCTGATGGATTTGCTGAGGTGTTCCCTGAACACAAGTATCATGCTGTCGACATTCTCCAGAAGCGTGGCTACCTTGTTGCCATGACCGGTGATGGTGTGAACGATGCACCATCCCTCAAGAAGGCTGATACCGGTATTGCTGTAGAAGGAGCTAGTGATGCTGCTCGTAGTGCTGCTGATATTGTGTTCTTGGCCCCAGGACTGGGAGTGATCATCGATGCAATCAAGACTTCTCGCCAGATTTTCCACCGTATGTACGCCTATATCGTGTACCGTATTGCTCTTTCTCTCCATATGGAAATCTTCTTGACTACCAGTACTGTCATTCTGAACGAGTCAATGAACATTGAACTGGTTGTGTTCATTGCCATTTTCGCTGATGTTGCTACTCTTATGGTTGCTTACGATAATGCTCCTTACTCCGCTGTCCCAGTCAAGTGGAACCTTCCCAAGTTGTGGGCACTCTCACTTGTTATGGCCATTATCCTTACCGTTGGTACTTGGATCACCTTCACCACCACTTTTGTCCCTGGTCACGGTATCATTGAGAACTTCGGTGGAGCGCAAGAAGTGATGTTCCTTGAAGTTGCGTTGACTGAGAATTGGTTGATCTTCATCACTCGTCTGAACACTTCCTTCTTCGAGAGTCTCCCATCCTGGCAATTGGCTGGTGCTGTGTTTGCAGTTGATGTCCTTGCCTCGTGCTTTGCACTCTGGGGATGGTTCACTGGCGAGCATACCAGTATTGTTGCGGTTCTTCGTATCTGGCTGTTCTCGTTCGGAGTGTTTGTTGTCATGGCCATGGTGTACATGATCCTGTCGAACTCCGAGGCCTTCGATAGACTTGCTCACGGCAAGTCGATGAAGAAGAAGAACAGAAGCATGGAGGACTTCATGGTTGAGATGGCCCGTCTTTCTGTCAAGCATGAGCAGCAACCTATGTTGGCTGAAGAAGACTCAGAAGAAAGCCACTAATTCACTGGTTCACCTTAGATTTCAAATTCATACTTGTCCTAATATTCCGGACACCTTACATAGATTATACCCAAATAGATTATAGACATCCAAGTTGTCCGGTGTAAATGGTGGGTGTTGGCTATTGCCAAACCCATCTTAATTCATTTTAATAAAAGATATCGCTATCATCAACAATCGTATTATATCCTCGGACAAAACCTCACCCATATCTGAAATATTGTTTGTATGTTAACGTTGGCCCCTGGTATCCGCTCCATCAAGCCACGTGTTCAAGTTTCATTTTTAGCGTTTATGCCCATGGTAGAGTACTGAAAAAGGCAGCAGGAACTGTCGTGAATACACATGGTGTGTACTCGCTGATCCAATAAGTTTTGGTGATGGGACTGCTTATACGGTTATGGCATCACGATGGGATCGCTGGTGAAATAATGATCCGATATGGTGAACAGTTTACCAAGACCAATGGATGAGGAGGTTGAGCTACCATATAAAGACTTCTCATTGCTGATTTCAGGGAGATGTTATCGATGAGGTAGGTGATTTTTTTGCAACGGAATGGAATCTCGAATTTCCCGTGCGCAACCCACATTGGCTATCAAGCAATAACTAATCACTAGTAAAAGCCGCTTACTTAATCAACTGAGCCACAACAACGGATTATACTTATCCTATCTGGTGATATGCTCGCTATCTGTTAATGATGACTACTGTTCATTAAGACGCTCCATTGACTTTCAAAGTCTACATTATATCATAGTAACACTTGGATATTTTGAAGCTATATAGGCACATGGAATGAATCTTTGGTTTGTGCTAATATCGCTTGATCATTATTATTTTATTCCCATCGGGATTATATAGTAAACCATGTACAAATTGGGGGATTCTAGTTGATTGTGACAGCATAGATATGCATAAACAAGTTTAGCTTATTATGATCCACCCATAGCGCTCGATACTGAAAGCAGATGCTTGCCAAATGATAGTATGTTGGAGAGTAATGGGGATTTTCCCCTGATGCCTGAAATGCCTCGAAATATCTGAAATAAAGGCGTGTGCCCTGAAGTAGAACAATTCACGTTTACTGTTGAGTATATCCTCTGAGGTTGCATCATAGCAAACGCAGAGAAATTGTCCAGACGATATCCATTCCTAGATCATCATTCCAATCAATGGCTGGATTTGTAAGTGTCAGTGCTTGAATGAACAAGGATAATTGGATTTGGAATTTCCATGGAACGACCAACGGCGGGTATGAGAGTTACCATGCATGATATAATAATTATAAAACCTTGCGCTTACCACACGCACCAGTAATCAAGTTCATCATCTAGGTAATTTGAATTCACTGCCTCCAAAAGGATGCCGGAAAACGAAGACACAAAAAATGAGAGAAACACTTCCGTCCAGTTTACCGCAGAGCGGGTGCCTGAAAATACGCCGAGAAATTTATTAGCTACAACTCCGCTATCAAAGAAAGATACACAGCAGTCTGCAGCAGCTATTTCCATCCTAAGTGACTACGGATGGAGTGATGATGGTGAAGTACTGGAGGAAATCGATGAAGATGGCCAAGTCGTCGAGCTTGCTGTGCCTGAAGAGCTACTCCAGACTGATCCAAGGGTCGGATTGACCTCGGCTGAGGTTGACACCCGTCGTAAGAAGTATGGGCTCAACCAGCTCGACATCGAGAGTGAGAGCAAGATCCTCAAGTTCTTCATGTTCTTCTGCGGCCCCATTCAGTATGTGATGTGGGCTGCTGTGGGCCTTTCCGGAGGTCTCAGAGATTGGGTCGATCTTGGTGTGATCATTGGGTTGCTGGCACTGAATGCATTCGTCGGGTTCATCCAGGAATACCAGGCTGGCAACATCATTGACCAGCTGAAGCAGACATTGGCACTCTCCGCCATCGCGGTCAGAGATGGAAAGGAAGGCCAGGTGGAGGCTACATCGCTCGTTCCAGGTGACATCATTCTCGTGGAGGATGGTGCGATTGTTCCAGCTGATGCTCGTATTCTTGGTGAGGACTCACGTCTCCAGGTCGATCAAGCAGCGCTGACTGGCGAGTCATTGGCAGCCTCCAAGGGACCTGGTGATGAGTTGTTCAGTAGCTCAGCCATCAAGCGTGGTAGCTGTTATGCTGTTGTCACTGCCACTGGCAAACATACCTTCGTAGGAAGAGCCGCTGCCCTTGCTGGAAAGTCCAATGGAGTCGGCCACTTTACTGAGGTCATCAACAACATCGGAACTGTTTTGCTGGTGCTTGTGGTCATCTGGCTTCTGATCATTTGGAGTGCTGGATTCTATCGCTCGCTGGGAATTGTCAAGCTCTTGGAGTATGCTTTGGTCATCACTGTTGTTGGTGTCCCAGTCGGACTTCCCGCAGTGGTCACAACCACTATGGCTGTTGGAGCTGCCTTCTTGGCTAAGAAGCAGGCTATTGTTCAGAAGCTGACTGCCATCGAATCACTTGCTGGTGTGGAGATCTTGTGCTCGGATAAGACTGGCACCCTGACTCAGAACAAGCTCACCCTCCACGATCCTTACTGTGTGGATGGAGTGGATGAGGAGATGCTGCTGTTTGTCTCCGCTTTGGCTGCCTCGCGTAAGAAGAAGGGCATGGACGCCATTGACAAGGCTGTTGTGAAGGCACTCGGAAAGTACCCCAACGCCAAGAGAAGAATGAGAGAGTACCGCATGACTGAGTTCCAGCCATTCGATCCTGTGTCCAAGATGGTGGTTGCCAAGGTTGTCGATCCTGAGGGTAACAAGTGTGTCGCAGTCAAGGGTGCCCCACCATTTGTGCTTCGCATGGTTCAAAGGGAAGGTACTCTGGACCCTGATCTTGCTAAGAAGTACAACGAGGTTGTTGCTGAGTTTGCCGATCGTGGTTTCAGAAGTTTGGGTATTGCTTGGTACACTCCAGCCAACGGATGGCAGATTCTTGGTGTCCTGTCACTGTTCGATCCTCCTCGTTATGATACCGGAAAGACTATTGCTACTGCTCAGGAACTCGGACTCAAAGTGAAGATGCTTACCGGCGATGCTGTTGGTATTGCCAAGGAAACCGCAAGACAACTTCGAATGGGTACTAACATCTATAATGCCGAAGAACTTGGTATGGGCGGTGGAGGAGCATCGGGAAAGGGTGGTATGACTGGAGCAGAGTTGTACGACTTTGTTGAGGCAGCTGATGGATTTGCCGAGGTGTTCCCTGAGCACAAGTATCATGCCGTTGACATTCTCCAGAAGCGTGGCTACCTTGTTGCCATGACCGGTGATGGTGTGAATGATGCACCATCCCTCAAGAAGGCCGATACCGGTATTGCTGTGGAAGGAGCTAGTGATGCTGCTCGTAGCGCTGCCGATATTGTGTTCTTGGCCCCCGGACTGGGAGTGATCATCGATGCTATCAAGACTTCTCGCCAGATTTTCCATCGTATGTACGCCTACATCGTGTACCGTATTGCTCTGTCCCTTCACTTGGAGATCTTCTTGACCACCTCGATTGTCATTCTCAACGAAACAATCAATGTCGAACTCGTTGTGTTCCTTGCCATCTTTGCCGATGTAGCCACTCTCATGGTTGCCTACGATAATGCTCCTTACTCGGCTACCCCAGTCAAGTGGAACCTACCCAAGCTGTGGGCACTCTCGTTGGTCATGTCGATCATTCTCACTGTCGGTACCTGGATCGTATTCACCACCACCTTTGTCCCTGGTCACGGCATCATTGAGAACTTCGGTGGAGCGCAAGAAGTGATGTTCCTTGAAGTTGCCTTGACTGAGAATTGGTTGATTTTCATCACTCGTCTGAACAAATCATTCTTCGAGAGTCTCCCATCCTGGCAATTGGCTGATGCTGTGTTTGCCGTTGATATCCTTGCCTCGTGCTTTGCAATTTGGGGATGGTTCACTGGCGAGCATACCAGTATTGTTGCGGTCGTCCGTATCTGGCTGTTCTCGTTCGGAGTGTTTGTTGTCATGGCCATGGTGTACATGATCCTGTCGAACTCTGAGGCCTTTGATAGACTTGCTCATGGCAAGTCGATGAAGAAGAAGAACAGAAAAATGGAGGACCTGATGATGGAACTTGCTCGTGTCTCTTATCAACATCACAAGCGATCGCCCGATGTTTAAAAGAATTAATTTCATACCCTGATTAATAGCATAGTGACCCCAATGAGCTTTAGATATATACATACACATTCTATTTTAGTTCTAGTAAAGATATTACTTACGAGGTGTCGATGGCAACCAGTCGCACTCAAGAAACCAGCTATCAGGAGCGATATGTATCTCTGATATTCCTAAAGGCTTATTGGAGTTGAAAGTACTTTGAATTTCGGCAGGATTAACGGACCAGCTGAATTCAATTTTGAACAATTTGGATTCGCGTCCGATTATTATTTTGGTCATTTGTACAAACAAATTACGGTTGTTATCAAAACGGCATTTGCGTCACAATGTAAGCGATCACTGTTAATAAATTTGCCTAAACTCCACAGTAAGGTTAATGATGTAAAAGGTCTTCATAGTAATTGAAAATCCATACTTCAAAACCCTTCTTTGCTATTGTCTCAATGTCCGCTACTTTCTAATTCCATTATCCCACTCAGTAAGATACCATTGAACACGCGTAGCATGTTCGCAGTATTTGCAAGCAAAGGGAAATAAAAATTGAACGATACTTGAGGAGCGAATGCGCGCAATACAAGTAGTACCAGATATTCCAAGTACGGTGATTTTCGGAATTGATAGTGCGAATTGCACATATTGGGTGAGTGATGAAATCAATATCATGGCAGCGAGCCTCTTGGATCGGTAAAAACGCTATTCCACATTTCCATTTCGACTTTAATCGACTAAATTTAAGGGCAAGGATTGACGATACTATGTCACATATACATAGGCTTGAGGCGAGCTGCTAAGCCGATGAATAAGAAAAGAGGCATAGAGGACTTGATGGCTGAGATGGCGCGTCTATGCAACCTACACGCCAGTACTCAGATGGTGAATTCTAAGGAGTGAACCTTTTCCGGTCTTTGATGCACTGAGTAGCTTTCTTTCTCTTAGAGTGTACATTTTAGATATTTAGATTAGCTATAAATTTGATTAATCTTTATTTTTCCAAAATATACTGTTTCAATCCTGTAAGCCAATATAGACGATAAATCGTTGTTTCACAATAAATGAGTTTGTTGACCATTTGTTTCCGCAGCTTCGCTGATGTAGATCCTATGAACTATTCCCCATTGGATTCTCTTCAAAGATACATAGCATCGCCTATTGTTTGCAAATAAAGCAACCATCCCGAATGAAATTAGAAATCACTATATTTTGTGTATTTCTAATGACTTTTACTCTCTCTGGTTTCATTGTTGTATGCTGAATAGGTTAGACTTCGCACGAATCATTCTCTATGGATAAGTACTGAGACATATCCACGTGGCGGGGAATACTTTACTCCAGATTTACTGTTCTCATCAGACTAATAGTAGCCACGCGATCTCGGGTTACCACATAGTTGGTTTCGGGAATACAATTAGGAAAATCCCGGGATAAAATGACGTTGATCATTATATTCTTTTAAAGATCGCCATTTACGGGTATGATGGGTAGCACACGACTCCTATTCCTAATTTGGCAATGCCATAGCCAAAAAGGAGAACTTTAAATCCTCGAGGCTAAATTCCATCTATTGGCTTTCAAGTTTCTTATCGGAGGAGATATCTGTGCGCTGAGAGTCATAATTAATATCAAGATATGGATGAAAAACTCGATGTATGATATCCAGTTATTACAGTATTTTCATAATACTTTGATAAGCCCCCGCTGAAATGGCCCAGCTGATGGAGCAAAACGGTGAGCTTATTGACGCGCCACACACACAAAATAGATTAGCTATGTATAAATATACTTTACCACCGTTAAGAATGATACTCGACAGTGGAAACGGGAAAACCATTGACGAATCTAGTATATAAGACATGGTTCGTGATTAATAAGCCAGAGTATTCAGTTACGATATATCAATATATACTCCTTTTGAATCAACTTCACAATTGAGGAAAGAATCACTGGTGATGAATGTTATTTGACCACCTAACATCATACGAAACAACAGAAGTAGTAGCCGCATGGAAATACTACGGAATGAGGATGTAATATAATAAATTAAGAGAAACTTGAACTTCGAATGTATAAAAGCGAGGTTAAGAAGGCCCTTTACATCTTATATCTATACACTAAATCTCATAGACTACTAAACACATGTCAGAAAAAACTGACGAAAGCACACTGAACAATATGGCTGGAGTTCAGTTTAATGCAGTGGAGCCTGTAAATGAGAATGCTGAAGCTGTAAACATTATTCCTTCATCCTTACTCTCCAAGAAACTCACCCAGCAATCCGCGGCGGCAATCTCGATCATGAGTGACTATGGCTGGAGTGATGATGGTGAAGTAATGGAAGAGGTCGATGAGGAAGGCCAATTGGTCGAAACTGCCGTGCCTGAGGAGCTACTCCAGACCGATCCAAGGGTCGGATTGACCTCGGCTGAGGTTGACACCCGTCGTAAGAAGTATGGGCTCAACCAGCTCGACATCGAGAGTGAGAGCAAGATCCTCAAGTTCTTCATGTTCTTCTGCGGCCCCATTCAGTACGTGATGTGGGCCGCCGTTGGTCTTGCAGGAGGTCTCAGAGATTGGGTCGATCTTGGTGTGATCATTGGGTTGCTGGCACTGAATGCATTCGTCGGGTTCATCCAGGAATACCAGGCTGGCAACATCATTGACCAGCTGAAGCAGACACTGGCACTCTCCTCCATCGCGGTCAGAGATGGAAAGGAAGGCCAGGTGGAGGCTACATCGCTCGTTCCAGGTGACATCATTCTCGTGGAGGATGGTGCGATTGTTCCAGCTGATGCTCGTATTCTTGGTGAGGACTCACGTCTCCAGGTCGATCAAGCAGCGCTGACTGGCGAGTCATTGGCAGCCTCCAAGGGACCTGGTGATGAGTTGTTCAGTAGCTCAGCCATCAAGCGTGGTAGCTGTTATGCTGTTGTCACTGCCACTGGCAAACATACCTTCGTGGGAAGAGCCGCTACCCTTGCTGGAAAGTCCAATGGAGTTGGCCATTTCACTGAGGTCATCAACAACATCGGAACTGTTCTGCTGGTGCTGGTCATTTTGTGGTTGCTGATCATTTGGAGTGCTGGATTCTATCGCTCGCTGGGAATTGTCAAGCTGTTGGAGTATGCTTTGATCATCACTGTCGTTGGAGTTCCAGTCGGACTTCCCGCAGTGGTCACAACCACTATGGCTGTTGGAGCTGCCTTCTTGGCTAAGAAGCAGGCTATTGTTCAGAAGCTGACTGCCATCGAATCACTTGCTGGTGTGGAGATCTTGTGCTCGGATAAGACTGGCACCCTGACTCAGAACAAGCTCACCCTCCACGATCCTTACTGTGTGGATGGAGTGGATGAGGAGATGCTGCTGTTTGTCTCCGCTTTGGCTGCCTCGCGCAAGAAGAAGGGCATGGACGCCATTGACAAGGCTGTTGTGAAGGCACTCGGAAAGTACCCCAACGCTAAGAGAAGAATGAGAGAGTACCGCATGACTGAGTTCCAGCCATTCGATCCTGTGTCCAAGATGGTGGTTGCCAAGGTTGTCGATCCTGAGGGCAACAAGTGTGTCGCAGTCAAGGGTGCCCCACCATTTGTGCTTCGAATGGTGCAAAAGGAAGGTTCTATTGACCCCGATCTTGCTAAGAAGTACAACGAAGTTGTTGCTGAGTTTGCCGATCGTGGCTTCAGAAGTTTGGGTATTGCTTGGTACACTCCAGCTAACGGATGGCAGATTCTTGGTGTCCTGTCACTGTTCGATCCTCCTCGTTATGATACCGGAAAGACTATTGCTACTGCTCAGGAACTCGGACTCAAAGTGAAGATGCTTACCGGCGATGCTGTTGGTATTGCCAAGGAAACCGCAAGACAACTTCGAATGGGTACTAACATTTATAATGCCGAAGAACTTGGTATGGGCGGTGGAGGAGCATCGGGAAAGGGTGGTATGACTGGAGCAGAGTTGTACGACTTTGTAGAGGCAGCTGATGGATTTGCCGAGGTGTTCCCTGAGCACAAGTATCATGCTGTCGACATCCTCCAGAAGCGTGGCTACCTTGTTGCCATGACCGGTGATGGTGTGAACGATGCACCATCCCTCAAGAAGGCCGATACCGGTATTGCTGTGGAAGGAGCTAGTGATGCTGCTCGTAGCGCTGCCGATATTGTGTTCTTGGCCCCCGGATTGGGAGTGATCATCGATGCTATCAAGACTTCTCGCCAGATTTTCCATCGTATGTACGCCTATATCGTGTACCGTATTGCTCTGTCCCTTCACTTGGAGATCTTCTTGACCACCTCGATTGTCATTCTCAACGAAACAATCAATGTCGAACTGGTTGTGTTCCTTGCCATCTTTGCCGATGTAGCCACTCTCATGGTTGCCTACGATAATGCTCCTTACTCGGCTACCCCAGTCAAGTGGAATCTACCCAAGCTGTGGGCACTCTCACTTGTTATGGCCATCATTCTCACTGTCGGTACCTGGATCATCTTCACCACCACTTTTGTCCCTGGTCATGGTGTCATCGAGAACTTCGGTGGAGCACAGGAAGTGATGTTCCTTGAAGTTGCCTTGACTGAGAATTGGTTGATTTTCATCACTCGTCTGAACAAATCATTCTTCGAGAGCTGGCCGTCATGGCAATTGACCGGTGCCGTGTTGGCGGTTGATATCCTTGCATCGTGCTTTGCAATTTGGGGATGGTTCAGTGGACAGAATACTAGCATTGTTGCAGTTATTCGTATCTGGCTGTATTCATTCGGAATATTTGTCGTTATGGCTATGGTATACATGATGCTGTCCAATTCAGAAGCATTCGATAGGCTCGCTCATGGAAAGTCGATGAAGAAGAAGAACAGAAACATGGAGAATTTAATGGTCGAGATGGCGCGTCTATCTAACAAACATGAAGACCAGCATATGTTGGCGAAAAACTAGAATACTGTTTCCTTATCTTAGACATATATTTACTTCCATTCTTCTGTATATTGTTTGTACCGACTCAACATTAAATTGCGCGATTAATCAAATATATAATGTGATAATGCGAATAGGATATTCCGCAAATCCACCAAGTTGAACATTCGCTGAATATATTTCTCAGCCAACTGCTCAGGAACGATTATTCCTTGGTGGATATACATGTAGGTAAATATCACCACATGATATCGCTTCGACTAGCCAAACTATTTAGTGTATTGCCTACCTAGTTTCCCTAAAAAGATTGCCTCGCGCAATAATCGAAAAAAAATCATGAAGCCATGTGGACACAGATCTCCGTATTTCAAATAGTCCTTGGTGAAAAATGATTTATTACTCGAATTTCACCAATCGCTAAAACATATTTCGCGAAGTCCACGATTAAACTATCTGCCGTTCTATACGAATGTTTTGATGGAGTAGCAAAGATTTAAGATTTGGCCTCTACCTTACCTGATACCGAATTTTAAGCAGTGCATGAACACGTTGAGTCAAATTAAGATGATCAACGATAGCATCCCAAATTGTCAATTCTTACTATAAGCATCTCTCTATCAGCAGTGTTATCAACAATATAAGGAAGCTCTCGGAGGAATTAGGGAGATCATATATATATCGAGTGCATGTTACATGGTTCGTGATGTTTCCTTAATCCATTAACCAAATTCTTCAAGCCTGGTTTGGAATCCAATCTAATTTGGAAATTTTCTCAAATGCTCAATGAAAATCGATTATCCGAAATCGCGCTGCTGCAACGATGTATTGGCCATTAAGTATTACGCTTTAAGAAAGTCAATAGATTTATCAGAGGGCAGTAAGTATAACGAGAGTATAAAATGGTGGATCGGTAGACACCAAACATCATTCAATTATTTAGAAATTCATATCCATAGACTACATATTACTAATTGACTAGTTGATAATGTCAGAGAAGACTGACGAATATACACCGAATAACAACGCCGCTGGAGTCCAGTTTAATGCAGTGGAGCCGGTTAATGAGAACAATGGAGCTGGAAACTTGAGTCCCACCTCTCCGCTCTCCAAAAAGCTCACCCAGCAATCCGCCGCTGCCATCTCGATCATGAGTGACTATGGCTGGAGTGATGATGGTGAAGTAATGGAAGAGGTCGATGAGGAAGGCCAATTGGTCGAAACCGCCGTGCCTGAGGAGCTACTCCAGACTGATCCAAGGGTCGGATTGACCTCGGCTGAGGTTGACACCCGTCGTAAGAAGTATGGGCTCAACCAGCTCGACATCGAGAGTGAGAGCAAGATCCTCAAGTTCTTCATGTTCTTCTGCGGCCCCATTCAGTATGTGATGTGGGCTGCTGTGGGCCTTTCCGGAGGTCTCAGAGATTGGGTCGATCTTGGTGTGATCATTGGGTTGCTGGCACTGAATGCATTCGTCGGGTTCATCCAGGAATACCAGGCTGGCAACATCATTGACCAGCTGAAGCAGACATTGGCACTCTCCGCCATCGCGGTCAGAGACGGAAAGGAAGGCCAGGTGGAGGCTACATCGCTCGTTCCAGGTGACATCATTCTCGTGGAGGATGGTGCGATTGTTCCAGCTGATGCTCGTATTCTTGGTGAGGACTCACGTCTCCAGGTCGATCAAGCAGCGCTGACTGGCGAGTCATTGGCAGCCTCCAAGGGACCTGGTGATGAGTTGTTCAGTAGCTCAGCCATCAAGCGTGGTAGCTGTTATGCTGTTGTCACTGCCACTGGCAAACATACCTTCGTGGGAAGAGCCGCTACCCTTGCTGGAAAGTCCAATGGAGTTGGCCATTTCACTGAGGTCATCAACAACATCGGAACTGTTCTGCTGGTGCTTGTGGTCATCTGGCTTCTGATCATTTGGAGTGCTGGATTCTATCGCTCGCTGGGAATTGTCAAGCTCTTGGAGTATGCTTTGGTCATCACTGTTGTTGGTGTCCCAGTCGGACTTCCCGCAGTGGTCACAACCACTATGGCTGTTGGAGCTGCCTTCTTGGCTAAGAAGCAGGCTATTGTTCAGAAGCTGACTGCCATCGAATCACTTGCTGGTGTGGAGATCTTGTGCTCGGATAAGACTGGTACCCTGACTCAGAACAAGCTCACCCTCCACGATCCTTACTGTGTGGATGGAGTGGATGAGGAGATGCTGCTATTTGTCTCCGCTTTGGCTGCCTCGCGCAAGAAGAAGGGCATGGACGCCATTGACAAGGCTGTTGTGAAGGCACTCGGAAAGTACCCCAACGCTAAGAGAAGAATGAGAGAGTACCGCATGACTGAGTTCCAGCCATTCGATCCTGTGTCCAAGATGGTGGTTGCCAAGGTTGTCGATCCTGAGGGCAACAAGTGTGTCGCAGTCAAGGGTGCCCCACCATTTGTGCTTCGCATGGTTCAAAGGGAAGGTACTCTGGACCCTGATCTTGCCAAGAAGTACAACGAAGTTGTTGCTGAGTTCGCCGATCGTGGCTTCAGAAGTTTGGGTATTGCTTGGTACACTCCAGCTAACGGATGGCAGATTCTTGGTGTCTTGTCGCTGTTCGATCCTCCTCGTTATGATACCGGAAAGACTATTGCTACTGCTCAGGAACTCGGACTCAAGGTCAAGATGCTTACCGGTGATGCTGTTGGTATTGCCAAGGAAACCGCACGACAACTCAGAATGGGCACCAATATCTACAATGCTGATGAACTTGGTATGGGTGGTGGAGGAGCATCTGGCAAGGGCGGCTTATCCGGAGCAGCACTCTACGACTTTGTTGAGGCAGCTGATGGATTTGCCGAGGTGTTCCCTGAGCACAAGTATCATGCTGTCGACATCCTCCAGAAGCGTGGCTACCTTGTTGCCATGACCGGTGATGGTGTGAACGATGCACCATCCCTCAAGAAGGCCGATACCGGTATTGCTGTGGAAGGAGCTAGTGATGCTGCTCGTAGCGCTGCCGATATTGTGTTCTTGGCCCCCGGACTGGGAGTGATCATCGATGCTATCAAGACTTCTCGCCAGATTTTCCATCGTATGTACGCCTATATCGTGTACCGTATTGCTCTGTCCCTTCACTTGGAGATCTTCTTGACCACCTCGATTGTCATTCTCAACGAAACAATCAATGTCGAACTTGTTGTGTTCCTTGCCATCTTTGCCGATGTAGCCACTCTCATGGTTGCCTACGATAATGCTCCTTACTCGGCTACCCCAGTCAAGTGGAACCTACCCAAGCTGTGGGCACTCTCGTTGGTCATGTCGATCATTCTCACTGTCGGTACCTGGATCGTATTCACCACCACTTTTGTCCCTGGTCACGGTATCATTGAGAACTTCGGTGGAGCGCAAGAAGTGATGTTCCTTGAAGTTGCCTTGACTGAGAATTGGTTGATCTTCATCACTCGTCTGAACAAATCATTCTTCGAGAGTCTCCCATCCTGGCAATTGGCTGGTGCTGTGTTTGCAGTTGATATTCTTGCCTCGTGCTTTGCAATTTGGGGATGGTTCACTGGCGAGCATACCAGTATTGTTGCGGTCGTCCGTATCTGGCTGTTCTCGTTCGGAGTGTTTGTTGTCATGGCCATGGTGTACATGATTCTGTCAAACTCCGAGGCCTTCGATAGACTTGCTCACGGCAAGTCGATGAAGAAGAAGAACAGAAAAATGGAAGACCTTATGATTGAGATGGCACGTCTTTCTAACCAACATGAGAGCATGCCACTTGCCTCAAAATCTAGTTAAAATCACCACCCGTCTATTACTTTCATTATAGAATCCATCCTAGCAAAACTTGTAAATTGGACCACTCGTTATCATAATATATAAACTACAAATTGATAATATTCAGATTTTTAGTGTGTTCATGATGATCTTTAATTAGGTGCCAGTAATTTTGAGCAACAGTGAATAGCTTCTGTACGGTTTGTAGAGAATATTGGAAACAGCCAACCATAGCAATGAATGGATTTTACGCGTGTGGTAACCCTTTCGCGCTCCGTGGCTTATTTCCAGTCTGATCCGATAATTCCACATTTGATAACCCTATCTAATGTAAGGATTTATTTTACCTCTGGTCTGTGATACTGAGTTTGACATTGACAAGTTTGGCTATCGATTGGCCACAGGTGCCATGGTCAAATTAGGGATTTCCGGTAAATTATTGAAACTGGCCAACGTCAATAAGCGTTATCCATTGGACTTAACATGCGATTAAACAATTATCCGAGGATTACTAGAAGCCACTACCACTGTAGGTGTTATGATTGCAATTGTGAATCTTAACATCAGGTCATCAAGAACACAGTCTTTACCAAGCCGCCTATTAGTGTGCAATGGATACATTCTTTTATACGATAGTAGCCGGTTTGTAAAAGAAGTGAACGAAGCATGATGTCCAAGTCATCAGTGGGCGCCCAGTTAGCTTACAGAAATTAAGATTATAAAATGCTATCCAAAATTGTTTAAACATTCAACATATACACTTCGAAATCGTCCTAAATATCTACGCGCAATAGGGAACCTTCGGTAAATATAGGAACACCATGAACAAATACAGCGCATGATGTAATACTCTAGTGACCAAATCTAGCGGTGCTCGGATTTGGAAATTAGTCTCAACCAGGAAATCTTGTCAACTGATCAGTGTAAATCGATTTTCCGGAATCGTGCAAAACCGGGATGTTATGGCCACGATGCGCATTAGATCAAGCGATAAAATGGATCGATTGGAACTCAGGTGAAAGTGTAGGTATATATAATGCGCGAAGAAGGTCTGTACATCAGTAAAGCATTTGTACATTGATTCTCATAGACTACTTACACCTAATACACTAGTACAAGATGTCAGAGAAAACTGATGAAAACACACCAAACAATAATACCGCTGGGATTCAATTTGAATCAACGGAGCTTGCCAACGAGAACAATGGATCCGGAAACTTGAGTCCCACATCTCCGCTCTCCAAAAAGCTCACCCAGCAATCCGCCGCTGCCATCTCGATCATGAGTGACTATGGCTGGAGTGATGATGGTGAAGTAATGGAAGAGGTCGATGAGGAAGGCCAATTGGTCGAAACCGCCGTACCTGAGGAGCTACTCCAGACCGATCCAAGGGTCGGATTGACCTCGGCTGAGGTTGACACCCGTCGTAAGAAGTATGGACTCAACCAGCTCGACATCGAGAGTGAGAGCAAGATCCTCAAGTTCTTCATGTTCTTCTGCGGCCCCATTCAGTATGTGATGTGGGCTGCTGTGGGCCTTTCCGGAGGTCTCAGAGATTGGGTCGATCTTGGCGTGATCATTGGGTTGCTGGCACTGAATGCATTCGTCGGGTTCATCCAGGAATACCAGGCTGGCAACATCATTGACCAGCTGAAGCAGACACTGGCACTCTCCTCCATCGCGGTCAGAGATGGAAAGGAAGGCCAGGTGGAGGCTACATCGCTCGTTCCAGGTGACATCATTCTCGTGGAGGATGGTGCGATTGTTCCAGCTGATGCTCGTATTCTTGGTGAGGACTCACGTCTCCAGGTCGATCAAGCAGCGCTGACTGGCGAGTCATTGGCAGCCTCCAAGGGACCTGGTGATGAGTTGTTCAGTAGCTCAGCCATCAAGCGTGGTAGCTGTTATGCTGTTGTCACTGCCACTGGCAAACATACCTTCGTGGGAAGAGCCGCTACCCTTGCTGGAAAGTCCAATGGAGTTGGCCATTTCACTGAGGTCATCAACAACATCGGAACTGTTCTGCTGGTGCTTGTGGTCATCTGGCTTCTGATCATTTGGAGTGCTGGATTCTATCGCTCGCTGGGAATTGTCAAGCTGTTGGAGTATGCTTTGGTCATCACTGTTGTTGGTGTCCCAGTCGGACTTCCCGCAGTGGTCACAACCACTATGGCTGTTGGAGCGGCCTTCTTGGCTAAGAAGCAGGCTATTGTTCAGAAGCTGACTGCCATCGAATCACTTGCTGGTGTGGAGATCTTGTGCTCGGATAAGACTGGCACCCTGACTCAGAACAAGCTCACCCTCCACGATCCTTACTGTGTGGATGGAGTGGATGAGGAGATGCTGCTGTTTGTCTCCGCTTTGGCTGCCTCGCGCAAGAAGAAGGGCATGGACGCCATTGACAAGGCTGTTGTGAAGGCACTCGGAAAGTACCCCAACGCTAAGAGAAGAATGAGAGAGTACCGCATGACTGAGTTCCAGCCATTCGATCCTGTGTCCAAGATGGTGGTTGCCAAGGTTGTCGATCCTGAGGGCAACAAGTGTGTCGCAGTCAAGGGTGCCCCACCATTTGTGCTTCGCATGGTTCAAAGGGAAGGTACTCTGGACCCTGATCTTGCTAAGAAGTACAACGAAGTTGTTGCTGAGTTCGCCGATCGTGGCTTCAGAAGTTTGGGTATTGCTTGGTACACTCCAGCTAACGGATGGCAGATTCTTGGTGTCTTGTCGCTGTTCGATCCTCCTCGTTATGATACCGGAAAGACTATTGCTACTGCTCAGGAACTCGGACTCAAGGTCAAGATGCTTACCGGTGATGCTGTTGGTATTGCCAAGGAAACCGCACGACAACTCAGAATGGGCACCAATATCTACAATGCTGATGAACTTGGTATGGGTGGTGGAGGAGCATCTGGCAGGGGCGGCTTATCCGGAGCAGCACTCTACGACTTTGTTGAGGCAGCTGATGGATTTGCCGAGGTGTTCCCTGAGCACAAGTATCATGCTGTCGACATCCTCCAGAAGCGTGGCTACCTTGTTGCCATGACCGGTGATGGTGTGAACGATGCACCATCCCTCAAGAAGGCCGATACCGGTATTGCTGTGGAAGGAGCTAGTGATGCTGCTCGTAGTGCTGCCGATATTGTGTTCTTGGCCCCCGGACTGGGAGTGATCATCGATGCAATCAAGACTTCTCGCCAGATTTTCCATCGTATGTACGCCTACATCGTGTACCGTATTGCTCTGTCCCTTCACTTGGAGATCTTCTTGACCACCTCGATTGTCATTCTCAACGAAACAATCAATGTCGAACTCGTTGTGTTCCTTGCCATCTTTGCCGATGTAGCCACTCTCATGGTTGCCTACGATAATGCTCCTTACTCGGCTACCCCAGTCAAGTGGAACCTACCCAAGCTGTGGGCACTCTCGTTGGTCATGTCGATCATTCTCACTGTCGGTACCTGGATTGTATTCACCACCACCTTTGTCCCTGGTCACGGTATCATTGAGAACTTCGGTGGAGCGCAAGAAGTGATGTTCCTTGAAGTTGCCTTGACTGAGAATTGGTTGATCTTCATCACTCGTCTGAACAAATCATTCTTCGAGAGTCTCCCATCCTGGCAATTGGCTGGTGCTGTGTTTGCAGTTGATATCCTTGCCTCGTGCTTTGCAATTTGGGGATGGTTCACTGGCGAGCATACCAGTATTGTTGCGGTCGTCCGTATCTGGCTGTTCTCGTTCGGAGTGTTTGTTGTCATGGCCATGGTGTACATGATCCTGTCGAACTCTGAGGCCTTTGATAGACTTGCTCATGGCAAGTCGATGAAGAAGAAGAACAGAAAAATGGAAGACTTTATGGTTGAGATGTCCCGCCTCTCATTGCTACATGAAAGTCAATCAACTCTGGCTAACAACGCCGTATAATCTTGAAAGCGATATACCTCATTTTCATTCAACACATGTATATTTTAGATACCGCATTTGACGCTAAACTGAATAATAAAGATAATACTCATAATTGGTGTTTTGTTTTGTTTGAATGGTAGCAAAGATTCGAGGCTGATCTTTACGAGAAATGTAAATATAGAGTAATGAGAATTTCTGTGCTAAACTCACGAAAATGGAGACCCTTTTTATCTTTAGGGATCAGATTTGTTATTAAGTCGACAATCAGCTTGAAATCCTGAAATCAAGTTCCATAACTAGATTCTCGTATCCACATGTGAAATCCACCGTAACAAGACCGATATGGTTTCCCGATTTGGAATATGACACCACCGTATAATTGTCCTTGAAAAAATAAGCAGATTATAATCCTACTCGGTGGCTCATGCGCGCGCATCTTCCATAGGTGATCTTTCATTGTGGACCTTGGTACGTTGAGGCATTGCACAAGCGGGTTACCAAATACATTAGATGAACGTTGGGAAGACATGATTCCACCCTCGGTATTATTAAGAGCCGGAATCAGTCGAATGCACCTGAAAATTCCAAGCTTAATATCCGGTTTTAAGTAGACTAAACCAAAATTAGCCCCTCTGGTAACCAAACCCAGTAGTACACAAGCCCCTAATCCTAATCAAGCAGTCAATTCCTAAACACGATAGGTGGCTAGCCATTCCCGATACGTGCTATCGATTGGTCATGCTAGATATCCGATATCCATCACGTAATCCTACCTGCATTAGTCCAGTTTGGAACCAAGGATAGAGGCGTGGTAGGTACTACTATAGAAATTTGCACAGACGACTGTGTTACCGATGCATGAATTCCATGTTTGAGGCTCAGCATACAAATTAGCAATAGTTGAAATGCGCTATCGACCTTGGAATATGGTTAGTGTTGAGTTTAGCGCGATGCCACCCAACCATCATAAAATGGCAAACCTGAGACAAAGAAGGACACTTCCTGGATATATACAGTTTATTGACTTTACATTGATCTGTTTATAATAACCAGCCGCGGACCAGCGAAAATACTATCCCCTTTAGGGAACTATATCAAGTGGAAACTGTGGTATGATTTTCCGAAATCAAAAGAACCCAGTCTAGCTTCATCGGGACAAAATTGGTTAGGCCCTTGCTAACAGTACAGTGACGATACGTGATCGAGTTTGAGTCAGAAGATATAAAAACCAGCCCAAATCGACAGTAGCCACATTAATAATTACATATTCAGCCGCATACATAATACACGATGTCAGAACTACCTGACGAAAATACAAATCCCACTGGTGTACAGTTTGACACCGTGGAGCCTGCCAGTGAGAACAATGGATCCGGAAACCTGAGTCCCACATCTCCACTCTCCAAAAAGCTCACCCAGCAATCCGCCGCTGCCATCTCGATCATGAGTGACTATGGCTGGAGTGATGATGGTGAAGTAATGGAAGAGGTCGATGAGGAAGGCCAATTGGTCGAAACCGCCGTGCCTGAGGAGCTACTCCAGACCGATCCAAGGGTCGGATTGACCTCGGCTGAGGTTGACACCCGTCGTAAGAAGTATGGACTCAACCAGCTCGACATCGAGAGTGAGAGCAAGATCCTCAAGTTCTTCATGTTCTTCTGCGGCCCCATTCAGTATGTGATGTGGGCTGCTGTGGGCCTTTCCGGAGGTCTCAGAGATTGGGTCGATCTTGGTGTGATCATTGGGTTGCTGGCACTGAATGCATTCGTCGGGTTCATCCAGGAATACCAGGCTGGCAACATCATTGACCAGCTGAAGCAGACATTGGCACTCTCCGCCATCGCGGTCAGAGACGGAAAGGAAGGCCAGGTGGAGGCTACATCGCTCGTTCCAGGTGACATCATTCTCGTGGAGGATGGTGCGATTGTTCCAGCTGATGCTCGTATTCTTGGTGAGGACTCACGTCTCCAGGTCGATCAAGCAGCGCTGACTGGCGAGTCATTGGCAGCCTCCAAGGGACCTGGTGATGAGTTGTTCAGTAGCTCAGCCATCAAGCGTGGTAGCTGTTATGCTGTTGTCACTGCCACTGGCAAACATACCTTCGTAGGAAGAGCCGCTACCCTTGCTGGAAAGTCCAATGGAGTTGGCCATTTCACTGAGGTCATCAACAACATCGGAACTGTTCTGCTGGTGCTTGTGGTCATCTGGCTTCTGATCATTTGGAGTGCTGGATTCTATCGCTCGCTGGGAATTGTCAAGCTCTTGGAGTATGCTTTGGTCATCACTGTTGTTGGTGTCCCAGTCGGACTTCCCGCAGTGGTCACAACCACTATGGCTGTTGGAGCGGCCTTCTTGGCTAAGAAGCAGGCTATTGTTCAGAAGCTGACTGCCATCGAATCACTTGCTGGTGTGGAGATCTTGTGCTCGGATAAGACTGGCACCCTGACTCAGAACAAGCTCACCCTCCACGACCCTTACTGTGTGGATGGAGTGGATGAGGAGATGCTGCTGTTTGTCTCCGCTTTGGCTGCCTCGCGTAAGAAGAAGGGCATGGACGCCATTGACAAGGCTGTTGTGAAGGCACTCGGAAAGTATCCTAACGCTAAGAGAAGAATGAGAGAGTACCGCATGACTGAGTTCCAGCCATTCGATCCTGTGTCCAAGATGGTGGTTGCCAAGGTTGTCGATCCTGAGGGCAACAAGTGTGTCGCAGTCAAGGGTGCCCCACCATTTGTGCTTCGCATGGTTCAAAGGGAAGGTACTCTGGACCCTGCATCTTGCTAAGAAGTACAACGAAGTTGTTGCTGAGTTTGCCGATCGTGGTTTCAGAAGTTTGGGTATTGCTTGGTACACTCCAGCTAACGGATGGCAGATTCTTGGTGTCTTGTCACTGTTCGATCCTCCCCGGTTTGATACCGGAAAGACTATTGCTACTGCTCAGGAACTCGGACTCAAGGTCAAGATGCTTACCGGTGATGCTGTTGGTATTGCCAAGGAAACCGCACGACAACTCAGAATGGGCACCAATATCTACAATGCCGATGAACTCGGTATGGGTGGCGGAGGAGCATCTGGTAAGGGTGGTATGACTGGAGCAGAGTTGTACGACTTTGTTGAGGCAGCTGATGGATTTGCCGAGGTGTTCCCTGAGCACAAGTATCATGCTGTCGACATTCCTCCAGAAGCGTGGCTACCTTGTTGCCATGACCGGTGATGGTGTGAACGATGCACCATCCCTCAAGAAGGCCGATACCGGTATTGCTGTGGAAGGAGCTAGTGATGCTGCTCGTAGTGCTGCCGATATTGTGTTCTTGGCCCCCGGACTGGGAGTGATCATCGATGCTATCAAGACTTCTCGCCAGATTTTCCATCGTATGTACGCCTACATCGTGTACCGTATTGCTCTGTCCCTTCACTTGGAGATCTTCTTGACCACCTCGATTGTCATTCTCAACGAAACAATCAATGTCGAACTCGTTGTGTTCCTTGCCATCTTTGCCGATGTAGCCACTCTCATGGTTGCCTACGATAATGCTCCTTACTCGGCTACCCCAGTCAAGTGGAACCTACCCAAGCTGTGGGCACTCTCGTTGGTCATGTCGATCATTCTCACTGTCGGTACCTGGATCGTATTCACCACCACTTTTGTCCCTGGCCACGGTATCATTGAGAACTTCGGTGGAGCGCAAGAAGTGATGTTCCTTGAAGTTGCCTTGACTGAGAATTGGTTGATCTTCATCACTCGTCTGAACAAATCATTCTTCGAGAGTCTCCCATCCTGGCAATTGGCTGGTGCTGTGTTTGCAGTTGATATCCTTGCCTCGTGCTTTGCAATTTGGGGATGGTTCACTGGCGAGCATACCAGTATTGTTGCGGTCGTCCGTATCTGGCTGTTCTCGTTCGGAGTGTTTGTTGTCATGGCCATGGTGTACATGATCCTGTCGAACTCCGAGGCCTTTCGATAGACTTGCTCATGGCAAGTCGATGAAGAAGAAGAGCAGAGGCATGGAAGATTTAATGGTTGAGATGGCACGTATATCCAGACTACATGAAGAGCAACCCATGTTGGGACAACATTAGATTAGTACATTTCATATTTGCACACTGATACCCAATAGATACCCTAGAAATCATCATATGCCTAATATTGCCGTTTCGCTTGATATTATTAAATAAATATAATTGCATAGATAAAAGCCTCTATTTTTTATTCAGTATTAGTATTAGTCTATGCCATACTTGATGAGTGCTAATTGCAACCCATCACGGAATCAGTAAATGCCGGTCAGTTACGCTTCGTGGCAGCTGTCTATCTCGTTACACAATAACTTTATATACTGATCTGAGCAACGCATTGATCGGGTGGTGAAACATCCTCACCAGGTATCTGTAGTATATTACCATCGGGAATGCGGCCCACACTTATTTCAATTCAAACGTATATCGATTATGTTAAAATGGGAAAGCAATATATGGCGCTTGCGTAATACGGTTCCAGTAACCTGTGGTGACCTGGGAGATGGTCGGGAAAGCGAATAATACCAGCGTTAGGAACAGTCCTATTCGGTAATCACTAGGTAGTTGGGGTAAATTTACCATTGCCATTTTTGGTAGGGATGATTATGAATAATTTGTGACGGCAAGTGATCCAAGTGGAGAACACAGTACCAAGGCACCTATAAAAATGATTCGCATGCTGCCCATCCAGTTTATATTTTGCATCGTACACCTCAAACAACCGAATCTGTTTTCTCATATAGATATTTAATATGTCCGAAAAACCAGGCCCCAACCCGGCAAGTCTAAACAACTCCACCGTGCAGTTTGACACAACACAGACCACCCCAACGAGAGAGAGACATCTCTCGGTGGATGGCGAGTTTACTCCAACCCCACTAACCAAAAAAGACACCCAACAGTCAGCTGCGGCGGTATCTATCATGAGCGATTATGATTGGAGTGACGAAGAGGACTTCCCAGAGGATGAAGAAGATGAAGAAGGGGAGATTAGAGAGAAGCCAATACCAGAAGAACTGCTCCAAACTGATCCAAACATAGGCTTGACTTCTGCTGAAGTGGAAATCCGGCGAAAGAAGTATGGCCTCAATCAGCTCTCCATGGAGACTGAGAACAGTTTCATCAAATTCCTGAAGTTCTTCTGCGGCCCGATCCAGTATGTGATGTGGGCTGCAGTGTGCCTGGCTGGCGGGCTTCGAGACTGGGTCGATTTTGGTGTGATCATTGCATTGCTGGTTTTGAACGCAGTCGTCGGCTTCTTGCAAGAGTACCAAGCTGGAAACATCATCGATCAACTAAAGCAAACGCTGGCGCTTTCGGCTACTGCTGTAAGAGATGGCAGACAAGGAGAAGTGGAGGCCAACTCGCTGGTGCCAGGGGACATCATCTTGGTCGAGGATGGTGCAATTGTTCCGGCTGATGCTCGGATTCTCGGTGAAGATTCCCGGCTACAGGTGGATCAGTCAGCTCTGACCGGTGAGTCGCTGGCAGCGTCCAAAGGCCCAGGCGATGAGTTGTTCAGTAGCTCGGCTATCAAGCGAGGCAGCTGTTATGCAATTGTCACAGCCACCGGCGAAAGAACGTTTGTAGGAAGAGCAGCCACACTTGCAGGAAAGTCCAGTGGGACTGGGCATTTCACCGAAGTCATCAACAACATTGGTACGGTCCTGTTGATTCTAGTGATCTTGTGGCTGTTGATCATTTGGAGTGCTGGCTTCTATCGCTCGCTTGGCATTGTCAGGCTGCTGGAGTATACACTCATCATCACCGTAATTGGTGTTCCAGTTGGTCTCCCTGCTGTGGTCACAACCACAATGGCGGTCGGTGCGGCATTCTTGGCCAAGAAGAAGGCCATTGTGCAGAAGCTGACCGCCATTGAGTCACTTGCTGGTGTGGAGATCCTGTGTTCGGACAAGACTGGCACCCTTACTCAGAACAAGCTCACCCTTCACGATCCATACTGCGTTGAAGGGGTGGACGATGAGATGCTGATGTTTGTCTCTGCCTTGGCCGCCTCGCGAAAGAAGAAGGGTATGGATGCCATCGACAAAGCCGTGATCAAAGCCTTGGGAAAGTACCCGAATGCAAAGAGAAAGATGAGAGAGTATCGCATGAAAGAGTTCCAGCCGTTCGATCCAGTGTCGAAGATGGTGATTGCCAAAGTGATTGACCCTGAAGGCAACGAGTGTGTTGCAGTCAAGGGAGCCCCACCATTTGTGCTTCGCATGGTGGAGAGAGAAGGCTCCATCAATCCAGATGTGGCCTACAAGTATGATGAAGTGGTTGCGGAGTTTGCCGATCGTGGCTTCAGAAGTTTGGGTATTGCTTGGTACACCCCAGCTAATGGGTGGCAAATCCTTGGTATCCTGCCGTTGTTCGATCCCCCACGGTATGATACCGCCAAGACCATTGCTACCGCCCAAGAACTCGGACTCAAAGTGAAGATGCTTACCGGCGATGCTGTTGGTATTGCCAAGGAAACCGCACGACAACTCCGAATGGGTACCAATATCTACAATGCTGATCAGCTTGGTATGACCCAGGGTGGAGCATCAAGTAAAGGAGACATGACTGGAGCGGAATTGTATGACTTTGTTGAAGCGGCTGATGGATTTGCTGAGGTGTTCCCTGAGCACAAGTATCATGCTGTCGACATTCTCCAGAAGCGTGGCTACCTTGTTGCCATGACCGGTGATGGTGTGAACGATGCACCATCCCTCAAGAAGGCTGACACCGGAATTGCTGTGGAAGGAGCTAGTGATGCTGCTCGTAGTGCTGCCGATATTGTATTCTTGGCCCCCGGACTGGGAGTGATCATCGATGCTATCAAGACTTCTCGTCAGATTTTTCATCGTATGTACGCCTATATTGTGTACCGTATCGCGCTCTCCCTTCACTTGGAGATGTTCTTGACCACCTCTATGGTTATTCTTGACTACACCATCAATGCACAACTTGTTGTATTTCTTGCCATCTTTGCTGATGTTGCCACTCTTATGGTTGCCTACGATAATGCACCATACTCTGCCACCCCAGTGAAATGGAACTTGCCCAAGCTGTGGGGACTCTCCTTAGTGATGGGAATCATCCTAACCATCGGTACATGGATCATCTTCACTACCACCATGGTTCCTGGGAATGGAGTCATTCAGAATTTCGGTGGGGCTCAAGAGGTTCTGTTCCTCGAAGTAGCATTGACTGAGAACTGGCTGATCTTCATTACTCGTCTGAACACATCCTTTTTTGAGAGTTGGCCTTCGTGGCAATTGGCAGGAGCGGTGTTTATTGTAGATATCCTAGCTTCCCTCTTCGCCCTATTCGGATGGTTCACTGGAGTCAATACCAGCATTGTTACAGTGGTGCGCATTTGGATCTACTCGTTTGGGGTCTTCTGTGTCATGGGACTAGTGTATATGATCCTATCAAACTCGGAGGCATTCGATCGAATTGCCCATGGCAAATCATTCAGGGCGGAGGACAACCGCAACGTAGAGGATTTCATGCTCCAATTAACACGCGTCTCAAATCAGCACCATCGCAAATCTATGATTCATGAACACAAGTAGTGAAAAACTTTAATCGTCACAATTCCTTCACCACCCATAATGCTTTGTACACTATTCTGGTATAATAAAGGCTCTCGAGTCTCTGGCTTCACCTGATATGTTCTGAAAATAGAATCAATGATATTATAAGCCTGGACCCCGTGAAACATCGTCGAAATGGGAAGAAAGGTAAGATGACAGGCACCTCGACCGGCTGTAATTCGGTATATTCGATATGCTCCACAGCTGGGAGATCACTATCATGGTGGATGAAACCAATTACCATCATCCAATAGTGAGGTACAGTGGTGAGATGTGATCCGATTCGGTATATGCTAAATGTCGTTAGTAATCCTAAAATCGCATTTATTGGAAACTGATGCTTAGTGTCACCAATATAAAATGGTCAACAAGGTGAATTCCCTTCATCAACTTTATAGGACTGGGCTTACATACGATGTCCGAGAAACCCGACCCCGACCCACAAAATATGAATCCCTCGTCCGTGCAATTTGACGCGACACAGCCGACCCCGGCTAGAGATCGGCTGTTGAGTGCTGACGCCAACTTCGTTCCTACCCCACTATCCAAGAAGGATACCCAACAGTCGGCGGCTGCCATATCTATCATGAGCGATTATGATTGGAGTGACGAAGAAGATCACCTGGAGGATGAAGAAGATGAAGAAGGGGAGATTAGAGAGAAGCCAATACCAGAAGAACTGCTCCAAACTGATCCAAACATAGGCTTGACTTCTGCTGAAGTGGAAATCCGGCGAAAGAAGTATGGCCTCAATCAGCTCTCCATGGAGACTGAGAACAGTTTCATCAAATTCCTGAAGTTCTTCTGCGGTCCGATCCAGTATGTGATGTGGGCTGCAGTGTGCCTGGCTGGCGGGCTTCGAGACTGGGTCGATTTTGGTGTGATCATTGCATTGCTGGTTTTGAACGCAGTCGTCGGCTTCTTGCAAGAGTACCAAGCTGGAAACATCATCGATCAACTAAAGCAAACGCTGGCGCTTTCGGCTACTGCTGTAAGAGATGGCAGACAAGGAGAAGTGGAGGCCAACTCGCTGGTGCCAGGGGACATCATCTTGGTCGAGGACGGTGCAATTGTTCCGGCTGATGCTCGGATTCTCGGTGAAGATTCCCGGCTACAGGTGGACCAGTCAGCTCTGACCGGTGAGTCGCTGGCAGCGTCCAAAGGCCCAGGCGATGAGTTGTTCAGTAGCTCGGCTATCAAGCGAGGCAGCTGTTATGCAATTGTCACAGCCACCGGCGAAAGAACGTTTGTCGGGAGAGCAGCCACACTTGCAGGAAAGTCCAGTGGGACTGGGCATTTCACCGAAGTCATCAACAACATTGGTACGGTCCTGTTAATTCTAGTGATCTTGTGGCTGTTGATCATTTGGATTGCTGGCTTCTATCGCTCGCTTGGCATTGTCAGGCTGCTGGAGTATACACTCATCATCACCGTAATTGGTGTTCCAGTTGGTCTCCCTGCTGTGGTCACAACCACAATGGCGGTCGGTGCGGCATTCTTGGCCAAGAAGAAGGCCATTGTGCAGAAGCTGACCGCCATTGAGTCACTTGCTGGTGTGGAGATCCTGTGTTCGGACAAGACTGGCACCCTTACTCAGAACAAGCTCACCCTTCACGATCCATACTGCGTTGAAGGGGTGGACGATGAGATGCTGATGTTTGTCTCTGCCTTGGCCGCCTCGCGAAAGAAGAAGGGTATGGATGCCATCGACAAAGCCGTGATCAAAGCCTTGGGAAAGTACCCGAATGCAAAGAGAAAGATGAGAGAGTATCGCATGAAAGAGTTCCAGCCGTTCGATCCAGTGTCGAAGATGGTGATTGCCAAAGTGATTGACCCTGAAGGCAACGAGTGTGTTGCAGTCAAGGGAGCCCCACCATTTGTGCTTCGCATGGTGGAGAGAGAAGGCTCCATCAATCCAGATGTGGCCTACAAGTATGATGAAGTGGTTGCGGAGTTTGCCGATCGTGGCTTCAGAAGTTTGGGTATTGCTTGGTACACCCCAGCTAATGGGTGGCAAATCCTTGGTATCCTGCCGTTGTTCGATCCCCCACGGTATGATACCGCCAAGACCATTGCTACCGCCCAAGAACTCGGACTCAAAGTGAAGATGCTTACCGGCGATGCTGTTGGTATTGCCAAGGAAACGGCCAGACAACTCCGAATGGGCACCAATATCTACAATGCTGATCAGCTTGGTATGGGCGGCGGTGGGGCATCCAGTAAAGGAGACATGACTGGAGCGGAATTGTATGACTTTGTTGAGGCAGCTGATGGATTTGCTGAGGTGTTCCCCGAGCACAAGTATCATGCTGTTGACATTCTCCAGAAGCGTGGCTACCTTGTTGCCATGACCGGTGATGGTGTGAACGATGCACCATCCCTCAAGAAGGCTGACACCGGAATTGCCGTGGAAGGAGCTAGTGATGCTGCTCGTAGTGCTGCCGATATTGTGTTCTTGGCCCCCGGACTGGGAGTGATCATCGATGCTATCAAGACTTCTCGTCAGATTTTCCATCGTATGTACGCCTACATCGTGTATCGTATTGCTCTATCCCTTCACTTGGAGATGTTCTTGACCACCTCTATGGTCATTCTTGATCAGACCATCAATGCACAACTTGTTGTATTTCTTGCTATCTTTGCTGATGTGGCCACTCTTATGGTTGCCTACGATAATGCACCATACTCTGCCACCCCAGTGAAATGGAACTTGCCCAAGCTGTGGGGACTCTCCTTAGTGATGGGAATCATCCTAACCATCGGTACATGGATCATCTTCACTACCACCATGGTTCCTGGGAATGGAGTCATTCAGAATTTCGGTGGGGCTCAAGAGGTTTTGTTCCTCGAAGTAGCATTGACTGAGAACTGGCTGATCTTCATTACTCGTCTGAACACATCCTTTTTTGAGAGTTGGCCTTCGTGGCAGTTGGCAGGTGCTGTGTTTGCTGTCGATATCTTAGCTTCCCTCTTCGCCCTATTCGGATGGTTTACTGGAGTCAATACCAGTATTGTAGCCGTGTTGCGAATTTGGCTGTACTCGTTCGGAGTATTCATTGTCATGGCCCTTGTCTATATGATCCTATCAAACTCGGTAGCATTCGATCGTCTAGCACATGGCAAGTCGATGAAATCGGAAAAGAGTCGTAGACTGGAAGATCTTATGGTCGAAATGGCACGTGTTTCATACCAGCATCAATATCAACCAGTGTCTCATGAACCACCAAAACAACATTCTGGTCACTGAAAGTGGAACCCGGCATATCCTACCTAGTTTAATTCATTATTATTTTCTTGATATACTCATTCATATATATATATATATCTTTGCCGAAACAATAATATCATGAGCTGGTAAATAAACGAATGTTTACCCAATCAAGGATTATTCACAGGATCAGGAGCAACTTACCATATATTAAATTCACTTCCGAGTCCCAGGCTAATGCAACAGAATGGTCGATGCAGCATCTACAAACGTTTTTAACTATATATATCTTCCAATATCAAGGTTAGTTGGAATGGCCTTACAGATTATCAAATATGCTGTTATCCAGTTTACTCCCAGTCCAGCATTGTTAGATACCTTTACTGTCCAACATCATTTGCAAAATCTTATATGTAGTTATTCAGTTATTCAAATGGCCTCAAATATTATATAAATCCTTTACTTTACACTATTTGGTCAATATCTGAAAGAATTTGAATGGGTAGGTGAGTGTCAAAGGGGTTGTAGCTGTTGTAGTTTCGTAATTACACCTAAATACTCCATCAACTTAGTTACTTAGATCATAGTCCACAAATCTCAGAATATTTGACCAAATCCCTTGGGATTTGCTTGGAATATCTTACCATTATATCAGATACCCAGTACATGAATAGTAAAGAAGTTGTCTCAAGGTCCCCAAATTTTTGCTAACATGCTCTTGAGACCTTTTTAAACCTATCCCAAGTGTTTTTTTGCCAAGAATATGTAAAAGTATAAATACCACTTCTACATTCTATATGTTGTAAGAGTTTTGGAGATATTGGAAGCGATTGGGAGAACAAGTAGATTGTGTGGTTTTCACTTAATGATTTATTGAATGCAAAATGGATATTTATACTCTTACTTATTCTTGGCAAAGAAAAACATTTGGGATAGGTTTAAAAAGATTCCATGAACATGTGTGCAAAGTTTGGGGCTGCTTAGACCACTTATTGAAATTTTATGTTCTGGGTACCTGATGGTTTGGTGAAAATATTCTAAGATTTGTAGGTAATGATCTAAATGATTAAGTTGAGTGAATATTTAGGTGCAATTACGATTTCTTACAATACTATAAATCATCAATGAAAATCACATAATCTACTCGCTCACCCAGTCACTGCCAATATCTTCAAAACTCTTACAACAGTAGCAAGTATAATCCTGAATCAAAGAAATAAAACCAAAATGAGACTGGCAAACAAACAATTGTGTTGACAACTTTTAGAGTCGTGTTTTGACATGTAGGAGGTGACTTACATATCATGGCTCTCTGAATTGAGTATTTCTCTTACACAAGCCAACTTGCAATTATTTAGTTGGCACCTAAATTCTCTATATATCTTAGTATTTATTGTTGATTATGAGTTGTTTCCTGGGTATTTAGCTCATAAAATACTATCAAACTGAAGGCTTGTAAGCTAACAAAGTTCTCAACCTTGTCCAAGAGATCCCAAACTTTTTACACTACTTCCTTGACATTAGTTTAATGGAGTATTTTTCAAAGTATAAATACCGTATTTGGGCTCAATACAACAAGTGAATATCATGCAATTCTTACTCTGGTTCCCCAAATTACTTCTAATACTTCCTAGAATCTTGCAACAAATAATCTTATAGACAATGATTCGTATATCACATTGGTTTCTAGGTGAAGCTAGCTAGGAAAAACTCAACACTATGGAGATTCGAATTCTCATAATGATATTATTAGATATCAAATCTATTCAATGCGTAGATATAACCTCACTAGATTTTACAGGATCCTATATCATGGAATGATACAAAACTACAAGCCTTTCAGGCTTTCCGTGACAACTGCCACATCCTTCCAAAATAGTATTTCATACATGCATTTGGAGAAGCCTAAACTTACCATCTGTGCTGGGTGAAATCATATTCGAGAGGAACCAACACTTGGTTAAGCACATTTACCCGCACTGCACCCAACTATATATGACACCATTCCTCATACAGATGTTACTCGAATTTGGTTGAAGGAAAGGAGGAGCTGCAACATCAACAACTTATATAATACTTACTAGAGTATTGATGATGTATATATAAGATGCACACTTAGGGGAGACGAACACCTCAATGATTAGTATGCTGGGAAATTTGTAAATGAGGCACAGTAAGGCCTGGGCATCGCACAAGTTTCAGCCACCGGCGAAGAAATGAATGAGTACAGGCAATCATGCTTGGTAAAATAGGGGCTCTGGATGGATTTATTTCCAAAATGAACATGATGGGATAGTAAAGAGTCTAGAATATATATGGTTCACCATGCATGATTCAGTGCCAGTCGATGTCATTAACATAAAATGATTTTCCTATCAAAGGGAGCTTTCGGGACGGTTAAGGATATTGAAAATGAACAAACTCCACGGCTTTCAGGTAGAGACCTAACAGTCTGGACGACGTATAATGTATGCTTTAGATTGGTTGTATATATGTTCGTCTAAATGGGTTTCTGATTGGGCGTTAATGTGCAGGGTTAATCAGTTCGCAGGACGGGAAACAAATGGCTCCCCATATGTTGCCTCCACAACGGCATTTCTTCTTCGTAAGACGTAGCTAGGAATCTCCCTATCCAGAGGGAGCGCATCCGACATCTCGCTTTTGGAAGATAGCCCAGTAGAATATGGTGTTGTCAGTGGAGACAGAGCAACCGCTCGGAATTCGGAACAGTTGCTGTGGGAGGAAGTCAAGGGCATCGATGGTGCAATTGGAAGTGATTGGACAACAAGCATTTCTAACGGGTAAGTACAGGGATGGAGAAAGTGGTTATGAAATGAATTACCGAAGTCTAAGGAAATTGCTCGTTCTCCCCGCACCTTGCCTCCTATTTATACGGCCTGCAGTTCCCTCGTAACAGCTGTCTCAAATTGGTTTCAAAATCCATTTCGGTCCAAACCAATCACCCTTATTGAACCAAAAACTATGCAAGGCTGAGTTTGCACTGCTGGTTAATTATTAGGGAGTTCTTATCGGTTACTCCAGATTCTTGTGGGCCTAAATTATTGGAATTAGTTGCTTAGTGGCTTTCAAACAAACATGTTCTCATCAAGTTCGTTTCATTTTTGGATTGATGATGTGAAGTGGCACGTTACATGCTCCAGACACAGCCCGATGATTATTCGGTCAATAAACACTCAATGGTGCAAGAATTCCTGCTAATTTCTCGGCAAATTCCCCTGATGAGGTTCCACTTCGATCTAGCTTCTTGGGAAATGCCTAACTAATGGGTTTGACACCTCTCCAATAACGGTAATTCCGCTCCTAGGAAAATATCTCTTCCATCGCCAAACCTTCCCTGATTTTTATCCAATCTTTGTACTATTTAAGTCACTTTCGAAAAAAAATACGCAACTTGCTAAACGAAGAGCTCGGATTCTGTTACGTCACCCTTTTCCTAAATGCCAACAATATGACGTATGCAGGTCGCTTTGTTCATGTATGCGCTACTAAACGACAAGTTAAATCATCAATGGCCACTTAAGCTGAATGATCAAGTATAAGAATTAATTCCCTGAGTAATGTGTCACATCAATCCCAATTTCATGTTGATACTCGGGCTCAAATAGTGCCCAGCTTCATAACCGCATTGTTTATTATTTCTTCGCCGTAGTAATCTTTGGTTCATTTTTTCCTCCCGCTCGTCAGCCTAACCGTTTCAACAAAAGGTAACCGGGCATCCTCTTGGTTTACTCTTTACTTGACACCTCAGCTAACTTTCGTCTTGGTCTCTATAGGAATAGCTTCTTGAATCCACATTCAATAAAACTATGGCCAAGAAAAATAGAAATACCCCCAAGAAAAGTGAGCTTCTTTCCTCTTCTTCGGACACCCAGCGTACTGATCAGTTCTCTTTACCTACTGCAGATAAATCTGCCGACTCATCCGGCTCATCTACTGACGTCCCAGCTCCCTCTCAGCCTATTCCACGTGAAAAAGCTCCCGAGAAAAAAATTCCCGAGGCTCAACCGAAAATAGCGGTATGTACAGTTAGCACTTGCCCTGTTTATGGCGTGGTTTTCCTAATTCATGTCTTTAGTCCAAGCAGCCCAAACGATGTGGGCTTTCAGTTGTTAAAACCGCTGTCTATGGTGTACTTGTATACGCTGTATATACTGGCGTTTCGGTATGTCCCGAAGAACGCTCCAGACCTGGGCCGTTCTGCAAACAGGCCCTCCATATCTATGATACGCTTCATCCACATGTTAAGCCCATCGCTAGTACCGCATGCGAATACTACGATGCTAACATCCACCCGACGGTAATGGATAACTATAAAGAGTTCGCCGAACCTTATGTTAGCCATGTGGTGGAGTCTTACCAAGAGAAGGTGGCACCTTATGTCGCTAAAGCTAATGAATACGCTGAGCCAATTGTGCAGCAAACACGAGAGATGTATGCCAACTATGGCGAGCCCTTCGTACTTACTGCATTAGACAAGAGCGTTGAAGTATACCATACTCATGCTAAACCTCACATCCATAGATTACAAAAGCATGCTCTGCATTCATACAAAATCCATCTTCACCCTCATGTTAGCCATATCTATCAAAATCTTGATACCAAATATCGCATTCACATCGAACCGAAATGGAATTTCTTTGTCAATGAATACTACACTCCTGCCCACAAAGCCATCTACCCACACGCCGAAACCGCCTGGAACGGAGTTGTTCAAGTTTACCACCAACAAGCCGTGCCTTTGGCGAAACAAGGACTAGTCAAGGGTTCAGAAGTATATCATACATACGTGGTTCCTCTTACCAAGAAGGGGATGAAGGAAGGCGCTTCCATGTACAAGACCCACGTAGTTCCACTCACGAAGCAAGGATACGCCCAAAGTATTGAAATCCTAAACAATAAGATCATCCCACTCACAAAGGATGGATTGGAGAAGTGCTGTGAAATGTACCACACCCATGTTGTTCCCGCTATGCAAGAAGGATGGATACAAACCAAGATAATTTATCACCAAAATGTCGTGCCCTCCATGATCCGTGCTCAGAACCAGATCGCCGAGCTTTATGAAATTCACATGAAGCCCACTGTGGATCTGACTTACAACACATATGTTTCACCATACGTCGATATGTACATCGTACCCTATTACCAAACTTATGTAGCACCTGTTGTGGGTAAAATCACTGATCTCGTGCCTGAAGATGCCACCCAAAACATCCAAAAGTATGCGGCTAAAGCAGCAGAATACGCCTACGACTCTGTCGCCTCCCTTGTCGCTAAGGCCTCCCAACAAGTTAACTTCCAGGAAGCTGTCGAAAATGCACATGAATCTGTTGCATCGGTAGATACAACCCAAGCTACCACTACCCAGCAAAGAGTTGTAAATGATGCCTCTAGTAAAGTGATCCAGCCTGTTCAGACAACCGCCAACCAAGATAGTGCGTCTGTATCTTTGCAGGTTGCTTCTGTAGTCCCTCAGGCCTCAGAGACCTCGATGACTGCCTCACATCCTACCCATACTCAAGAGAAAGCTAGTGAACCTATTCAATCCGTCAAAGACGCAGCTCAAAGTGCCTCTGACGTTAGCTCGACTGAGGTGGAGAAGCTTCACACTACCATGTTGGATACCTCGAGTGGCTATCTTGATGGGATTAAGGAAGTGGGTGATAGCATAATCTCACAAATCCAGAGCGCCTACAGCAGTGCCCAAGCCGAAGCCCAACCTGCCATTGAGACTGCACAACGTGCAGCCGCCTCCGCTACCCTTAACGCAGCCTACGCACGCTCCTCCGTCATTGAGGTCATCAAGAGCGCCATGCACCTTGACAATGCGAAATCAGTAGAGGTGCCTGTTGTCTCGGAAGCTCAGGGCACCCCAATCAATGAAATTGAGGAAGAAGTCAAAAACGCTGCCTCGGAAGTCACCCCAATCAACGAAATTGAGGAGGAGGCCAGAAACGTTGCCCCGGAAGCTCAAGACATCCCAATCAATGAAATTGAGGAAGAAGTCAAAAACGCTGCCTCGGAAGCTCAAGTCACCCCAATCAATGAAATTGAGGAAGAAGTCAAAAACGTTGCCTCGGAAGTCACCCCAATCAATGAAATTGAGGAAGAAGTCAAAAACGCTGCCTCGGAAGCTCAAGTCACCCCAACCAACGAAATTGAGGAGGAGGTCAGAAACGTTGCCCCTGAAGCTCAAGACATCTCAATCAATGAAATTGAGGAAGAGGTCAGAAATGTTACCTCGGAAGCTCAAGACATCCTAATCAATGAAATTGAGGAAGTCAACAACGTTGCCTTGGAAGCTCAAGACACCCCAATCAATGAAATCGAGGAAGAGGTCAGAAACGTTACCTCGGAAGCTCAAGACACCCCAATTGAGGGAAATGAGGAAAAGGCCAGAAACCAACGATTCGAAGAAGCCAGAGAACATATTAGAAAGCTCGCGTCGGAATCCAAAGAAGCCAAGGCTTGATTCATTTTATGGAAGGACCATATTAATCTAGATTTTTCAATACACTCACCCCACCTAATTGATTTAATTCTTTGAACTCAATAAACGGGTAGCAAATTTGTTAGACTTGGAGCATGGCATCAAACCTGTTCAGATGTCCCTTGTCCACGAGGCAAGGTGGCAATGATGTATGGGCGGGAGATTATCTAGCACTTATAATCTAGCTGAGGCTGAGGCTCAACAGATCAGTAGGATTGATGTCTACTACCACTTGATATTCGGGGGAAATGGGCCCGACGTTCCAGGCAAAATGCCCATGGATATAGTATTCAGTCTTTTCCAGATTTCTAAAGCTTCGCACCAATCAACATTTCTAAGGGACGTTCAAATAACATCGAATGCAGCCCGCTGCGATAGACATTAACGTTACATCGCGAGAGCTTGATGGATTCAACCTATGATGTCATTAGCATTGAGCAACATGAAACCACCTATAGTGGGAAATAAGATGCCTCTGACGATGTCCTCACATGGGAATCTGGAGCGCACAATTGGAAAGGGGGATAATAAATGCCATTAACACGCTTGATTTTACCCAGGAAAGTAAGAGATCAGTTGAAATGGCAGTACGTGAGTAATCCTGCGCATAGGGCACATCGCATATCTAGCAACCTATGCGTGAATCCAGTTGGTGGCCAACCAAGAAATCATCCCATTTCGTAGAATGGGCCCACGACGCTAGGAATTGTAGGGATTTGGGATGTGGATTTGATCCTCCACCTTAAATCCTCGCCATATACCACGGATTGGCCATGGAAATCGACGGGCGGTCTAGACTTTTGAGCGGCCCAAATGTTACACCTAATTGTCAACTTGATGATTTTCTGCATGTCTGGTGTACCATCTAAATCGTCCATCTTGGTTGCTCATTTGAACTAGTATCTCTCGTGTGACACGAACTAGGTAATGTACACTAGTCAAGACTCCACTATCCTGCTGGGTAGTGGAAGGTTAT
This sequence comes from Basidiobolus meristosporus CBS 931.73, assembly GCA_002104905.1. Taxonomy (NCBI): domain Eukaryota; kingdom Fungi; phylum Basidiobolomycota; class Basidiobolomycetes; order Basidiobolales; family Basidiobolaceae; genus Basidiobolus; species Basidiobolus meristosporus. Next base: position 13,678 of record MCFE01000265.1, on the reverse strand, counting down.
TATTGGTGCTACTCCAAGCAGGTATTCAGCTAAATTAGCCCACCAATTTAACCCAGAACAGAGTACTGCACCTGGAATAGTGCTAATCTCCCACTTAATTAGGGTAGTGCCTAAGGCCAAGTGATCTCTGGCCCCTTCTCAGGAGGAGTGGTGGATGTTGCTGACCCTAATGCAGCAAGAGTCGATTTTAGAATAGGGTTAGATTTTCCATTGGGAGCGTTTTGGGAATGATATCCCATCCCCGAAGGTTTAACCGCTGAAGCGTGGTACCGTATCCGTATTTGATCAGCTTCCCTCGCCTACCATGGAACAGCAGGTTTCGCCCGAGTTGGACGAAATGCGGATTGCATCATAGCTTAACCTAAGATGGCGTTTGGAAAATCCTTATCGAAGATTAGGGGAGCACTTGTGAGGTAATCTTCACCACCGGAATGCACAACCTGGCATTAACGCATGATTGGAAGCAGGATGGCCAATTTTCACATCTAGAGCATAAATGCCCATCCCCTTGGGGGATGCAGTACGTGGTATTTGGTATATCTCGGATAGCCAGGGCATGGCCGTACACCCTTGCTATCAAGGCTCCCCCGGGGGAGAAACCAAGGAAGAAGAGTTTTAGCGATTAAGCAACCATGGATCACTGAGATGGGGATAGATCGTGGCAAATGGGATTCGCATGACTATTCTGACACTTACACGATATTAATCGCGGATCAATCCACTTGAGAATTATGTGAGATAAACTCGGTCCAACCTGGAGCTAGATTCCCTGCTTAAAATTGAGGCTCACATGCTCACCAGCCAAGGGAGATTGGGTTGTTCAAGCGGTTTATCTGATTCAAGTCCCTTAAACGCCGCATGTTGTCATTTTAGGTAGGCACGCATTGAAGGTGGACATCCATCGAGTCTGCTTTACAGCTGATCCATGAAGCAATGTGGTATCCCGATGATGCGAAGAGGTGACACTCCGATGGACGGTATAAGCTTTGGAGAGGGCGAGATCTTCCTAAATCAGAGGCTAGGCATGAGCGAGAATGGCTTGACTAAAGCTTACAAGGGAACAAACAAAGATGCTGTTTGGCTGTATCACATTAAATGGTTGATGAATACAGATCAGCTGATGAATCCAAAGAACTCCCGTCGCCCATCGCCCGTCACCTGTCACCCTTCTTCACCCTCCAAGCACATATCACTGACTACATCAACCGTTGCTGAAACATGTCGATCACATTGCTGGCAAGGATCACCCGTGCTCGGAGGTATCATTCTGCTCGGGAATTATTAGCGAGTAAATAGAGCGCTTACTTTTGGGGAGGCGGAACTAATACTGATAGGTAAGCATTGATTGGTGCAGGGCGAATCAGTGGGCGCAATGAAGATGGAGCATAAATGATCTAACCCTGTCCAATCGAGAGAGCGACATGACGTAAATATTACCAGTCTAGATTTGACTGGCTTCGCATGTATCCCTAAAGCAATGTTTGCAAAACATGTATGGAAATAGTAGATTCTGTCTGGTTTTAGAAAGGACTGATGCGGAGGGCTCCATTCGAAATTAGATGATTTCGGACGAATCGCTTGCGAGGCAGCGAGGACGGATAGTTTGGAGCGAATGGCCACCTCGGAATCAAGGGGAGAAATGAATTTTGCCGAAATCATGGGATTTTAGAATGCTAGTAATAATATACCCAAATCGAGAATCCATCGTAGATTCGATGCAGGAAAATGGGAAGTTTCAAGAGGTTGGAAATAGTTTCATCCAGGGGCAATTTACAAATTTCATGGATTCGTGGTGAGCCTGAAGGGTGCGGTTAGTGGTCCTATATGCCGTATTGTCCATGTCAAAACAATCCGATGTTCTAGGTGAACAGCCACGTTGGGGTGGGCAGTTAATAATAGCTATGCAAATGATGTTTCACCTTCAACGCCCGCTTACTATTAATAGTGTTCCGGTCAGCCGTGTTGCTTCTCAACATACAAGAGCTTCAACACCGTAGCTTCGGTGACATAAATTGGGGGTTTCTGGATGAATCTTATTTGTATACAGTGGTAGGTTTAGGGCTGTTGAATGCCTCTGTGCGGTCATACTGACGTGGGTGTGCATGTAGACTGGATTTGCATAGCGCAGTTTTGGCTGGAGAATTTTCGTGATAGCAAGAGCATTGCTCCAGAAGGTTGCTAGAGCACCCGCGTGTTATTTGCTGCATGGGATATTTCATTGTTGCTGGTACAATAGGCCCCCTCCTACATCCGTTTAGCTATCAAGGTTACGAAATACTGCTTAGATGAACAATAAAATGGTGCATGTACAACCGAGGCGGGTGAGGTCTGTTTTAATTGTCACTAATACCAATGACGTTATTACCAAGTAATTGTTCCAATTGATTTGCTTTGATCCACCCTCTCCTCTGCCAGATTCCAATCAACCTCACACTACCGCGTGTAACAAAATGTCCTGTGTATTTCACTTTGATCCATAAATGTAGTATTTTCACTCGGTGCACTTGCACTAAGACCGCTTTTGTAAAAATCGTTAGAAAAGTACCTTATTTGAGTTGGCTTGGTGCCTGTTTTGGAGTTCTGGATTTTATACATGCCTTGATTATGATCCCTAAAATAAGGAGGATGGCTTTTTATTGGTGCGCATGTGCCTATGGCTCACTTGAGATACCTGGGATAATCAGTATAAAAGCGGCGGCGGGATGACTCGCTGCCTGCTATAAGTTTCTCTGCCCTTCGTCGTAGTCGTAGTTTCCGTACTCTTTCTTTGTTTTTCTGATTAATATATCCACCCAGTAGTACCTTTACCTTCGACCTTTCCAGGTATTACGAACACTGAGTAGTGTCTCCAGTGAAGCTAGAATCAATGTCTCTCTCTGTCAAATACAATTACGCTAATCACAACCACAGCATGACCTACAACACTCCTCCATACCAACCAGCTTCCCACGAGGGTCAGCATTCTCGGTCAATCAACCATGACTTCATCAGCTCGCATTTTCCAAAACACACCTATCCTGACTCATTCTCAGGAAACCTCCCTTTTCTAAACTCCTCTAAATCTGGTGTGAGCTTCTCTAAGGTTGATGGGCTAAATTCCAACGACCAGAATCAACGCACTTCTTCACAGCCCATCGTTGCACCAAAGATATTGGAGTCAAGTCCCACCTCGGTATCGTATGGAAATTTTGCCGAGGTTACCCGCCCTCATCCGCCGAATTCCTCGTTTCGGGAAAAACACCACTCCGTCTCGGTAGATTCATATGATCTTAGGGATAAGAAGTACCCGTCCCCCTTGAGGAGTGCATCAATGGACACCGCCTATAACCTACCCAGGCTCAACCTTGAGAACTCTGTTTTTTGCTCAAGCCCACCCCAGCGTAGGGATGCGAGTAGATCACCTTCATATACATCTTCAAAGATTTCGACGCCTCCCCCATCGCTACCGCCGCTCTCAGAGACACTGAGCAACATCTTCACCGAATCGCCTAAACAATCCATGCTTTCATCCGAGATCTCTCCGGTTGACAGCGTGCCATCGCCAACCAGTCATTGCTCACGTAATCAAGCATTGGCTACTCATAGAGCTGTCGAAGCCATCCCAGCAACCGAGAGCAAGCTGCTGCCGTCCATCACATCGCGGTATCCTTCAGCTCAGTATTACCCTCCCACAGCAGGTTCTTCAGCAATGCCCTCTCTTCCCACACTCCCCTCCATGTTCGATGCTGCCAGTGACCATGGAGATCATTGTGAGGGTTCACACCCATACCATGGATCGGAAGAATATGAGCGAGATGGAAAGAAGATGTTTTCCTTCGTGTCTTTGCCTGGTGTTAATGGAAAGAAGAGACCAAGAAGAAAGTTCGATGAGATTGAGCGCCTGTATAGCTGTAATTACCAAGGATGCACCAAAAGCTATGGCACTTTAAACCATCTAAACGCGCACGTCATGATGCAGAAGCACGGCGTCAAGAGACTGCCCTCGGAGTTCAAGGAGCTAAGGAAGCACTGGAAGAAGCAGAGGCAGGTTGTTGGAGAGAACTAAGTGGCTCACACATTGCGCAATCATCGTAGACCGATTTCTATCTTTTATTCCCGGTGGGAGCGCTTCAGTACCGAAGACAAACCCCCATTTTTGGCGGACCACGCAAGCTCCGCCTCTACGTTCATCTACTTGTATTAGTACTTTCCCTTGAGAACGACTATTGATTAACCTTGATAGTATTTGAAGAAAGAGTATCATAGAAATTCTCTAGATTTCCTTGAAAATTCAACCGCAGTTTGATACTACCGAGTTCTACATGTATATATTGTTTCGTTTGGTTTTTTTCACCAGCGTTGACCAACCAGTCATGGTGGATTTCCTACACGATGAAGTTTCCGTTACCTCACACTAATCGACAATTGCCCAACCCTTTCAAACGAAATGCAGGTCATTTATATTTCTGAACTCCAATAATAAAGTTGCCTAAGCACTTAACCAAACAGACATAAGCTTGATTCGTTGTTATTGGTATCGGTATCGGCATCGGTATACGCATCTACATCTGTTTCGGAAGTGATACTGCGCAATTCCATTGTCCAGGAATCAACAAATACGCCAAGCATATTGACGAAATTATGTCAGCGTAGTAAACGTTCCTCTGCCGTAGTGATCCTAATTAGTCAGCGTAGCCGATGGAATTCTGCAATTCCTCAGGTTCAGGTCAGTTTTAAATCCCATGTTCATACTCTTACCCAGCTGGCTTTCTTGAACCATCATGAATAAATTTGGTCTCGCCTTACTGTTGTCCTATGCAGCGAATGTATTCGCAGGCCAAGCATGTAAGTTGTCCCAGGCCCCTCTTGGAAAAGAGATTCGCTAACAGTGTTTATGAACTTGCTAGACTTCCTACTTGAAAATGGTCAAAATGAAAACCTCGACGGACCGGACGAAGGCTGTGTCGAATATGGCAAAACCATCACTTTCGCCTCACGCACCACCTTTAGCAGTGGTTTCGTGATATATCCAGATGAAGACTGCGAGGATCAAAGTCAGGCGGTCACTTTTGGTCATAACCAACATTCTAAACATTTCGACACACCTCGTCACGTTGGTTCCGTGAGATTCTTCAACTTTCGGGAAAACATCTCGGTGATGAACTCCTCCACCCGTGTGCCTGAATACGACGCTCAACCTCACGTCTTTGCACAAGCCCCTGCCCAATTTCAACCTACTACTTACTGAAAGTGCTAACCAAATAGAATAGTTGCCCATCACCATCTATGGTATCTCTAAGTATATTTACGTGACTTGGATATATGGCAAGGCACCTGGCCGTTTCCTTAAACTTCTCTTCACCTTTATTACAACATTAATAAACCATTAGCGCGGTTTACATGAAGCCACATCACGTGGCATTTAATCACATTCATCGTGTTCTAATCAAGATAAAGGGATTTTTGTCTTGGGCGAGAGTTGAACAGCAGCAGCAATATGATTGGGCCATGGGGGTGGTACACGTCGCGGTGAAATCCTCGATAGTTGATGGCGACACAATGGGTGTTTGGTAGAAAGTGACTTGATCCCTCGTCTTGCTATACATTATCGTTTTCACGTTTTTTGGACCTTATATACCGCACACCCTGCATTCAAGCCACACCTCTACATCACACAAGATGGAAGCCCAAGAACCTTGTTGTAGAATTGAGAAGCTACTAGCCGAGCATGAAATTCAGATCTTGGACTCGGACAAAATGAGTGAAGGGGCTCATTCCTTTATTGTTTATAAGATAAAAATAGAAGTAAGAGACGCCGGAACATTTTCAGCTGATACTCTCTAACTCTTAATCAGGATGTAGAAGTGAAAAGACGGTACTCGGAGTTTGAATCGTTACGCAGTACTCTGTTGAAGCTGCACCCTAGCTGTATCATTCCACCACTACCAGAAAAGACTTCGCTCGGTAGGAAGAGCACTTACCACAGATATTTCCATCGTCCTTGGCCATTCTCTTAACCTTCTCCCTCTTCCCTTGCCGGGAAATCTTTTAGCTCAATACGCTACCAAGCAGAACCGAGCCAAAAATGACGTCCTCATGATACAGAAGCGTAAGCGCATGCTGCAAAGCTTCCTGAAACGTATCTCCATGCACTTCGTACTATCCAAGGAGCATATCTTTCACCGGTTCTTCGAGGACTTGCCTTGGGTAAGGAGTGTTCACATTTTTTCGGTTAAACTGGGCACTTTATTAAACCGGGCAACTGGGCCTACTTTAGTCTGAGGTGGTGCAATCCGTACCAGCAGCGAACTCCAAAAAGGCCGACTCCCCCACTTCATCGGCCATGTCGCATAGCCGCACTAATTCCGAGTCCACCGTACGATTATCCGACTCTTTGGAGGACTTGCGTAAACCCGATCCGCGCTTCCAGGAATGTGAAACGTACACCAGCAAGTTCGAGCATAGCATCGCGAACACCGAGAAGGCGCAGCGGAAACTGACCAAGAAGCTTGGGGGTAAGGCCTCTATGTGACGGGGTAGTGGTCTACGGTTCATTCACTCTTTGTGTAATTTGCAGATCTGGCCGCCGATTATTCCGAGTTTGGTGCTTGCTTGAACGCAGTTAGTCTAAACGAGTCCGAAGAGCTTGCCAGCGCAATCGAGAGGGTCGGACAGGCGGTGGATTCATCGTTCCTGTCCACCAAAACTTTGGTAAGGTGCACGAAATCGGGAGTTCTCCGGGCCCAATTAACCCTTCGTCGCAGGCCAACTCGCTCCAATACGAATTCAACGAGCCGCTGCAGGAGTACGAGCAATACTCGGTCACCATTCGAAAGATCCTCAAAGCACGCGGCAAGAAGTACACTCAGTTAGAAGGCATCATTGACTCGTTGAAGCACAAAAAAGCTGCCCTGGAGGAGCTTGAAAAATCGGAAGCCGAGAGCAAGCGATTGGAGGAGGTTCTGCGCAGCTCAGACGCTCCGGAGGGCCCAGAGGTCCATTCACTGGCGGCCACAGATCAAGTGCCCGAATTGGAGAATGGCGTGGAAGAGCTGCAGGTTACGGACTTGAGCAACGGAAGCAATGGTACATCGGCTGGGGAAACCTCCACCGTCACCAAGCGCAGATCTTTTCTGGGCAAGATCAGTCATAAAATCCATGGGATAGTAGACAACGACCCAGAGGCCACTCGTCGACTTCAGATTACCAAGAATCGCGATCAAATCGAATCGGTAAGTGCAGCATCTGATGGGCATCGAATCCCTCACTAATCACAATCATAGCTGGAGGATCAGCTAGAGGAATGTAGCCAGGACCTCAGCAGCACCTCCAGCGAAATCCAACTCAACCTGGACTTCTTCCAACGTCAAAAGGAGTATGATCTGCGCGGAATCCTCTTGAACTACGCCAAGGCTCACCTTGCGTGGTGCCAAACAGTAAGCTATCCACGATCTGATCAGGCGTTCGTATTTACTGAGCCCTTGTTTCCACAGAATCTGCAAGCCTGGCAAGAAGCGAGCGAGGAGGTCGACAAGATCACTGAATAGAAAATTACCACGCAGAAAGTATATATACGCACACACATATATATATCATATTTATTCAATAAATCCCAAACATTTTTGTTCGAAACTGGTTGGCATCCAAATGCAGAGCTGATGGGAACTGGCGATTGCTCGTAGGACCAACGTGAAATCAGTATCGGATAAATGGTCGTGGGACAGTGACTCAATCTCATCCTTCAAGATGTCCAATGCTCTGATTTGTAATGGACAGAGGTGTGTTTGGTGTCCCCTCCGCAATCTACATTTAGGGTATTTTGTTTGTTTGTTAATGGAAAGCTATTCTATCCTCTGGTATCACGCAAACAAAAACTGGTTAATCCTCTCCACGAATGTTGGTTATACTGGCCAGCGATTCTCAAGCCTGCTTATCTGGGGTCCACCATTCGTCTGACCAAATGCATCATGTGAATGAAATGCTACAGTACTCACCAATTGCTCACGCTTTGCCGTTGGAGTTTTCGACGTGACTATCGTTACATGGCCTTGCTGAATGCCAGCGACCAATGGTCGACGCTTGGTCACACACTCGGAGAGACCAGTGGAATGGCTCATCGTAGTAAATGCGCGTTTGGTAACTTTCTCGTTCAAGTTTATTGAGCACAGTGTTGGGCTGAGAGCAGCATAGTGTGAGAAGATACGAGTATGGCGTATGTATATATAAAGCCAGGAGTTGAGTGTGCACAGATACTCACCGCACCATCAGCATCTTATCGAATATGACAACCACCACCGTATACAAAGTTGTATTCCCTGGCTATATGCCAGAGTCCGAAGACTGTAACGAGACCATCTCCCCCACTGGCTATGATGTCCTTTCAGGATACATTCTACTCGCGAGGGCTGAACAAATTCCGATGATTGTTCGGAATATGTACAGCGTGTTCCGTGAACTCCTATTGTTGAAGATCGATTACGAATGGATAGCAGAAGATATCCAATGGAGAGAAGTAACGCTGGAGGATGAAACGGATGTTATGCCATGCTACTACGGTGAGCTCAAACGGAAGCATATTGTGGACACCATCAAAGTACAGAAGAATCCTAATGGCCAACTCACCTTCCCCAACATCAACTAAGCACTGCCACGTCCCCCATCCTTGCCAAGGACTGTAAATTAACTGGGTTAATTATTGTACATTTTTATTGGAATTAAATAATCAAACTTCGAAATATTGCAAGGAGCCAATGTATGCTGGTTTCTCGAATTCTTTTCGCGACCGTTCATCGTCCAGCCTGATGGCATCCCGGTTGATGCAGTTGTTGTTGGGGAACAGGTTCACTCCTTTTCCATATGTCGTAACGCTGGCAAACTTGAGGTTGCGACCTATCGAGTGGCATTTTCCAAATTTCCCATGAAGAATCTCGTTCGAGTCATCTTCGTACAACACGTCTATCGAGCAACTGGGATTAGTTTGAGACCTGGCAAATCGCTCCATCTGATGTATACTCACAGACTTGTCCACCACCAAGAACGCCGGTGATAAGCAGGGCGATTAAAAGTGTGCGAAACATTAAGGCTTCGAGATGAAGTGGAGAAGACTGAATATATAAGCATCTTGCTTAACCTCAAACGTTTCTGATCCATGACTTTGTTCCGGATCTTCTACCATATTGTTGTTTGGGATGGACAGCCTCTTCATCAGATGGCTAGAAATCGCATGGTTGTTGCGTGACAATTTTACATATGTGTTCCAAACCCTACGATCAATCGATATCCCGCATCTATACATTCTCCCCATATATCATCACTCTAAACATACGTATACATTCCATACCATTCATATATTCTCCTCATACTAACCATCGATAGTTCTTTGGGTTCCCACAGGCAATGCTTTGGCTATTATCAATTCCCCCGTGTTTCCAGTGGCAGGTTATTTTTGTCTGCCATTAGCAGTAGCATTTGGGTTAAATCGGTTAAACGGCAGTGCTGAAGGTTCAAATTTCCCTCACTGTCTCAGTGGAAGTTACTCTTATAGCTAGATTGTTCCACGGATCAGAATTGAAAGTATTGGACACTCCTCACGGCTTGGCTCCTGCCATTAGGACACTGAAAATGTATCATTTGAGGCTATATACCATGCAATATTCTAGGAAGCAAATCACTTGTGGAACTACGACGGCACTAGCACCAACCCTTATACATATCGAGAGTACAGTGCAGACTTTTACCATTCACATCATGCTTCAAGGTATTACAGACACGGCTCTTTACATTATTCAATAGCTGAATCCAATATACAAGCCCCATTCTTGGTGAAGGGACGCTGCAAGCAAATCCTGCCATTGTGTAATACCGTAACAGTTTGGGAGCCATGAGTTTAGGGTCAGCAAATCATCTAAATAACAGCCCATATAATATGTATGGCTATAATCTAATATGATAATAATATGGCTCTACCACCAGGCGCTCCAACCAAGATTCCAGTATTACAGTTACGAGAGTTCATCGAGTATTCATCAAAGATATCCTTGTGAGCAACAGGAGAGTGGTGGAAATTACCCTAGTATAGTGAGTGGGATCAAGTGTGAATAGTGCTGACTGTTTATCGAATATGTAAAATGTAATTAATCCTTCGTTTCAACGGATATATTGCTTCAAACTTGTTTCCTGAAACGAATATCCATTGTCCGACTTGGCCTTGATGCCAGGAAGTACCGCCTGTAAAGAGGCGATGTTGTCCAATTTATTAGAGGTCTTCATTGCCTGGGTGGCCCAGGTGGTGAACACCCAGTTTTGGAAAATTACTGCTGGGTCCGTTTCATTGCAGTTGGCGCTGGATGAAGCTTACGCAAGCAACCATTGGAGATAATCAGGATTAATTCATGATTTGGTGGCCAGTACGACGACGACACTAGAAACTGTGGGTAGTTCAAATATTTTGGACAGTCTCGTAAATACTAAATTAGTGTCAGACTTGTGGAAGCGAACATCTGACACGAACGACATATTGCTTAGGGTTGAGCAAAGTACTAGGTAGTATATGTTCCAATCTATTTAGCATTCTTGATTATTTGCGTAGTGTATTGGGGATATTCAGGTTCTCTGGTACGAGAGTACATTCAGTGTTGATCGCATGTAAAGATATATACCGTTAACACAACTTACCGCACTACAGGGTCACTACTGCCAGGTCCAACCCTTGCTGGGCTGAGTGTGATATTGGCGCCTCACTCCCGTGCAACACTATGCAGGCTTTCTTACCTGTTAATGAGAATCAAACCATGTTTTCTTGGCAAATGGTGTATTGGCTGGAAGGTATAATTAACAGATAACCGGTAGCGCCAAGTTGGGATATTTAGTTAAGAAAAGGAATACGCAGGGTGTATTTGTATTTCTTCTACCTTGTCCATGCATAGTTTATTGGAGCGGTAAATGAACATGGTTAAAATTGATGCGGAGTCTGGTTTGGAAGTGAATCCTGGGGCTGGTCACCTGTTGGTGGAATCGATAGGAGTCCTTATTGGATATGCTTGCGGTTGTTGCTATAGTGATTTTAGATTACATATTAGAAGAAACTACAGAAGCGAATACGATGAGCAAATACGATGCAAGAAATAATTGACCATAGAATAAAAGCAGAGTGAAAAGACACATTTACTGATTTTGGATTGCTAGCCCAAACACGTTGGCCACACTGATCTTACAATGGATCTCCACTTTCATGGATGAAAGAGCCAATCGCAGTGTAAGTTGTGTTGAGTCCGGGAGTGTGTAGTGATTTCACAATATCTGAGCTGAAGGACATAGTAGTAAGACTATACGGCCTGTCAAATATCACCTAGGTAATAGTAATTTGCATAGCTTAGCTTAGTTAGGTTTGGTGAATCTCAACCTGAATGGAATCTACCGGAAAAATATACGATACTAACAGATAGAAAACACCAGCAATAACGTAACTAACCTTCGTGTTGCTGGTGAAAGATACTTGGGATTGCTTGGCACAAATAAGATAAGGGTGTATGATTTATTAGGCAGACATTATATAGTACATTGATGTTCATATTTACAAGTTGTATCCTACAGAGAACATGCAGAATAGTCCCCGCTAGGATCTGGGGTCAACTTGAAAGACTGAGTTCGAAGAGAACAATCACTGTCAGCCGCAGGAGTGCTGCCATATACTTGGAGGTAATACTCTCCCTCTCTTTGTAAGCAAAGAGGCACAGTTAGTGCAAAGGTCAATTCACCATCGGTTGCATCCACTCCAGGATAACTGCGGAACTGAGTATGAAGAAACTCGTTGGTTTTGGCGCTGAAGAGGCCAATTGAGCTTATGTATTGAACATTGGCATCACGAGTATCCCATCTAAGGGTGACTTGCTCATTGGAGGTGAAGGTTGATTCGGTATTTGGCAGAGTGACTGACCAATCACCACACATTCTCACAGGGTGAGGGAAAGCAGAGACTTGGACACCCAGGGCGATCAAAGCGTATGCAAAGAAGCTTTTCATTTTGAATATAACAAGACAACTGTAAATGGATAATTGAGGGTGTTCAATATCCAGTCTATTATATATTGCCGGCGGGAGCAAAAAATTTCTTTGTCAAGTGACAATTACGGGGATCTTGGCTAAATCTAAAAATAAACCGTCAAATATATACTCCGTCGATTAAAAATAACCAGCCCATTTATAGGTTCTCGATTCATGGCTAATCCAACTAAAGAATGTAGGCATAAACAAAGTTGAGAGCCCAATATTTCTGCTGACTCATAAACCATGTGGTGTTTCATTTCCGACTTTGCTCAAAATTGAAATCACCGCGAGATTCAAATTGGGATTAGGGCAATCAGATGGGCAATTAGATTGGTTTTCTCTGATCAGTAATCGCCTGGCACTCCAAATTAGCATGACACATGAATTTCTTGGGCCTCTTTCTTGTGATGAATATGAAATTACAAGGCATTTATGCAGAACAAGTTATCTTTGTTGGACTAAATATATAGTTGTGTCTTGAATCATGTGATTGACAAACGTGCTGATTAGTATTAACCTTGACATGTGTTGTAAGTATAATCTTGACTGTTGATGGAGGGAGAGTAAGAGAGAATGAGTGCCTCAAACATAGGTTGGGTAATCAGTCACTGTGAGTAACATTATGGACCTTCTTGCCCAAAGAGTGAGAGCAACATACTGCTTGGCACTTTACTAAACAGGTACAAATCATCTTTTTTTAGGGATGTCCAAGGACTATCTGATGTTGCACTTACTACTAATGAATCAGAGTTTATTGCAGCCTCGTGATTGTTCTACCCAACCATATGATATCCTAATAGTGCTGCGATTGGATTTGTAGGTAGTATTCGGGAATCTTAAATATTACATCTAAACTGTGTATACTACAAAAAAATCCGAGGCTAGGGTTATGGGAAACGGTTTCGAAGTTTTTGGTTTCTTTTCCTACCGGTCCCTTATGATACTATATAACAGGAAAAAAGCAGATTCGCCTGCTTAGCGCAGTGGTAGCGCGTCAGTCTCGTAAACTGAAGGTCGCCAGTTCAATCCTGGCAGTAGGCACAATTTTTTTAAGGTTCGATATGGAATAATCCGACATTAATTAGTTGAAAGAAATAGGGTGAGAGGTGTTAGAATATTTCGGCCGGTAGATTAGGATTGATTAACCTTATAAATATAAAGCACGGGCAAACAGCTCTGTTCGTAATGCATTATGCCAATAGCGTTGTGCTGTTTGTGCTTGACGGTAGGGATTATCTCATGCTATCGGGAGTACAGGAATTAGAATACAGTAGCGGTATATTTTGTACATGTGGTTCACCTGACCTACTCTAAATCTGTGCAGGAGTTACCAGAATGCAAATCTCCACTATCAATGGCTTCTACGTCCACCACTCTAGCACCTTTGCTGAATTTGATCGGGAACACTCCCACTGCAAACTAAATATGGTGACTGCCTTTAGCCCAAGATAATGGGCATATCTGACTGTTATTGGTGAAGGTGGCTAATACTACCACACTAAGCATTTATGCGCTTGCTTCAAAACATCAACAAAGAGGTTGGTCAGAGTAGGTGGGAATTACTGACTGCCCTTCATGGTTCTGACAGTTTGAATATAAATAGTACCGTTTGTAAGTCTTATAGCTCAAGCAACTCAGTGAAAAATGGTTACTA
>MCFE01000264.1:0-108361 GCA_002104905.1 Basidiobolus meristosporus CBS 931.73 | reverse complement strand
CCATATACGTAATTTAAGGTCAAATTCTTCAGTTCTGGACTCTAGGGCTGATACAAGGCCCTGAAACTTGTCTGTCAGGCTATTCAGGATGGTAACTATCACATCCTCATCAGTAGTTGGTACGCCCACAGATTCCATCTCATCTACCAGCAGGGTAATTCTGTTAATTAGATTTTTCATTTCTTCTCCTGGCAGCATCTTTGTAGTAAAGAATTTTTGTCTCAGATACATTTTCTTGGCAGCTGAACATGACTGGTAGGTGTCTTCTAATGCTTTCCAGGCATTCTTTGCTGTTTTTGCTCTTGAGCATTGAATTAGCAATTTGTCCTTGACATTAAGGCAAATGCAGTTAAAGGCACTTTGCTCTTTCTTCTGGTACTTTAAGGCTTCCTCTCCCACATTTTTAGGAGGGCATTCTTCTCCCATGACAATATCCCAAAGGCCTCTTTCTTGTAGCAGCATCTTCATCTTCACCTTCCACACTTGGTAGTTAGATCCATCCAACTTTTCAGCAGAGGGAAAAATTCCAGTAATAGCAGTAGTAGACATTGCAGAGAGTGACAGCTTGGGGCTCATAACCTGTTGTAAGAGTCTTGGAGACATTGGAAGTGATTAGGAGGACAAGTAGATTATGTGGTTTTTGTTGTAAGAGTCTTGGAGATATTGGAAGTGATTTGGAGAACAAGTAGATTAGGTGGTTTTCACTTAATGATTTATTGAATGTAAAAGTAGTATTTATACTTTTACATGGTCTTGGCATTACAAACACGTAGAATAGGTTAAGGAAGGTCCCAAGAACATGTGTGCAAGTTTGGGGCTGTTTGGACAACTTTGAGAATTTTCATGTTCTGGGTACCTGGTATTTTGGTGAAAATATTCTAAGTAAATCCCGACAAGGAATTTGGTCAGTATTCTCTAGGATTTGAAGGTGATGATCTAAGTGACTAAGTTAGGTGAATATTTAGGTGGAAAATACGAATTTTTACAACACTCCCACTCAGCTAAATGTTCATACTGACTAGTCCTAATTTTGACCTAAAATATTCAAACTTGTCTCTAGCTAATGGTTTGGTAAATATGTCTGCAATCATTTCATCTGTAGGACAGTAAACTAAGCTAACTAAGTTATTCTCTATAGCTTCATGTATGAGATGATGTCTAATATCTATGTGCTTGGTTCTAGCATGAAAAGTTGGATTTCTACCTAATTGTATACATCCTTGATTATCTTGAAATAAAGTAATAGGCGTTTTTTGACATAGGCCTAAATCTGTAAAGAGCTTTCTTAACCACATTGCTTCTTTTGTAGCTTCACAGGCTGCCATATACTCTTCCTCTGTAGTAGAAAGTGCTACGGTTGGTTGCTTTCTTGAATTCCATGAAATGGCTCCTTTACAGTAAAGAAAGGTGTATCCTGTGGTGGATCTTCTGTCTTCTAAATTTCGACCCCAATCAGCATCAGAGTATCCCACAAGATCCTGTTCTGAATCCTTATAAGTGTATCTTAAGCAGATATCAGCAGTTCCTTTTAGGTATCTAAAAATCCGCTTAACTGCTGCAATATGATCAGATCCATAATTCTGATTATGTTGACTGACAACTCCCACTGAATATGAGATATCTGGACGTGTTCCAAGCATGATATACATCAGACTGCCGACCATAGATTGATAAGGAAAGTCAGGGCTTTCAGATGGCACCAAGCTCTCTTGATTTGGTTGAGTTTTGACCAAGTTAAGGTTTGTCTCCATTGGGGTAGCTGCCGGTTTACAGTCTTCCATTTGGTACTTCTTTAGTATATCTTGAATATACTTGGATTGGCTTAGGGTAATAGTCTGGGTACTTCAGTCTATGGAGAACTTAATCCCTAAGTAGTAACTAAGTTCTCCTAGATCGGACATCTTGAACTCCTTAGATAGGCTGGATTTAGTCTCTTCCAATGTTTCTAGGTTATTGGCGGCTATAATAAGATCATCCACATATAGAGCTAATAGAACTGGATTTGCTCTATCTGGCTTATAGTATATACTATAGTCAGCATTACTCCTTTTGAAACTCAAAGATTCCAAATAAGAATCTATCTTGCAATTCCAGGCTCTTGGTGATTGTTTGAGACCATATAGTGACTTTTTAAGCTTGCAGACCAAATGGGGGTTATCTTGGTCAACAAACCCATCAGGCTGGTCCATATACACGTCCTCATCAAGTTCTCCATTCAAAAATGCAGTTTTTACATCCATTTGATGAATAAAAAACTTATATTTGGCTGCAATAGCCAATATTAATCTGATGGAATTAAACTTGGCTACCGGTGCAAAGGTCTCAGTATAGTCAAGTCCTTTTGTTTGAGAGTATCCTTTGGCTACAAGTCTTGCTTTGTATCTTTCAATTGTACCATCAGCCTTGTATTTTGTCTTGAAGACCCATCTGCATCCAATTGATTTTCAGTTGATTGGTAATTTGACTAAGTCCCAAGTTTGATTTTCCATCAGGGCCTGATATTCCTCAGTCATTGCAGATCTCCAAAACTTTGTCTGAGGGCTATTTAGGGCCTCTTTTACAGTCTGGGGTTCATCAATATGGACTGAATAGGCATAGGCTAAGTTTGTACCCTCATTGATATAGTAATTTGGGCTATTTCTTGTCCGATTGGATCTCCGGGCATTTGATACTGGAATGATCACTTCTGGGATATTCCTGGGCACTGATTCTGGCTGAACCACGGTTGTTGAGTCCTCTGGAGTGAAAAAATTTTCATTGTTTTGCTCTGATTCAATCCTGACAATTGGTGGACTTGAGATTAAATTTTCGTCATCATCTGATGTCATTTTTTGTGAAAATTTTGAATTTTCATCAAACAACACATCCCTGGACTTGATAAGCTTCTTTGCTTTGGTATTGTAGAGTCTGTATGCCTTACTCTCATTGCAGTAGCCCAAAAATATGCATTTTACACTTTTTGGCTCAAATTTTGACTGATTTCCGGCCAGTTTTTTGGCATATGCTGTGCACCCAAATATTCTTAGATGTTCTGCACTTGGTCTGTATCCATACCATGCTTCAAATGGAGTAGAATCACGAAGTATTCTGTTATAACTCCTATTTTTAAGATATACAGCAGTGGCAACTGATTCCGCCCAAAAATCATAGGATAATTTTTGATCATGGATCATAGATCTTGCCATATCAATTATTGATCTGTTAGCTCGTTCTGCTACTCCATTTTGCTGTGGGGAGTATGGTACAGTAGTCTCTTGCTTTATCCCATGAATTTTGCAGAAGTGGATGAAGAGTTTTGAGGTATATTCTCCACCATTGTCAGAGCGTATTTTCTTGATTTTTTCACCAGTTTCTCTCTCCACCATGGCTTTAAACTCCCTGAGCTTAGACAGAGCTTCTTCCTTTCTCTCCATGAAGTAGACCCATGTGTATCTTGTATAATCATCAATAAAAGTGATTAAATACTTCATCCCGCCTAAGGATAAATTTTGCATAGGTCCACACAGATCTGAGTGAATTAGATCTAATTTTTTCTTAGTTTTGATTAACCCAGAGCTCTTGAACGGTTGTCTGGCTTGTTTCCCATATATGCAGGCTTCACAGTGCTCCAAATTAGCTGGGGGATTAATTTTCACTCCAGAAATTAGCTGATCTTTGATCATTTTGCGCAAATAATCAAAATTGATGTGTCTAAATCTCCTGTGCCAAAGCATTGGTGTTTCTTCATTTAAGTTACTTATATTGGCTTCCGGATATGATGGAATATAAGTCAACTTGTATAGGTTCTGATCTCTGATGCCCAAAGCAATATGAGCACCATTTTGATCAGTGATCCTGCATCCAGAATTGTCAAAACTGAAACTGAGTCCTTCTGCTGTGGCCTTGCTTACAGAGAGTAGGTTCTTGGCTATTTCTGGTACATAGAGTACTTCTTTAAAGGTCAGTGTATGGCTTCCTTCACTGCTTCTAAGGTTTACTTGGATAGTTTCTTCTCCCACTGCATCAAGTGTTCTATTGTCACCCATGAAAACCTTCTTAATTGGAATTTCTTGATATTGGGTAAAAAGTTCTTTTTGGTGTGTAAAGTGTTGAGAAGCTCCAGAGTCAATATACCACGTCTGAGAATCCTTGTTTGTGGTCATATTTAGTGCAGATATGAATAGTCTATCTTCAGTTGTTGCAGCATTTCCATATTCAGGCTTCTTTTGCTGATAATCTCTCTTTTTGAAACACCGGTCTGATGTGTGTCCTTTCCTTTTGCAGTAGTTGCAAAATAGGTTGCTGTTGCCTTTGTAGGGTCTTGGGTACCTCCTTTGTTGGTTATCATTGCTTATTAAAGCATTTTCTTCTTCCTTCTTATTGGCGCTTGATTTTCTTAATTCTTCATCCAGGAGCCTTCCATATACGTAATTTAAGGTCAAATCTTCAGTTCTGGACTCTAGGGCTGATACAAGGCCCTGAAACTTGTCTGTCAGGCTATTCAGGATGGTAACTATCACATCCTCATCAGTAGTTGGTACGCCCACAGATTCCATCTCATCTACCAGCAGGGTAATTCTGTTAATTAGATTTTTCATTTCTTCTCCTGGCAGCATCTTTGTAGTAAAGAATTTTCTTCTCAGATACATTTTCTTGGCAGCTGAACATGACTGGTAGGTGTCTTCTAATGCCTTCCAGGCATTCTTTACCGTTTTTGCTCTTGAGCATTGAATTAGCAATTTGTCCTTGACATTAAGGCAAATGCAGTTAAAGGCACTTTGTTCTTTCTTCTGGTACTTTAAGGCTTCCTCTCCCACGTTTTTAGGTGGGCATTCTTCTCCCATGACAATATCCCAAAGGCCTCTTTCTTGCAGCAGCATCTTCATCTTCACCTTCCACACTTGGTAGTTAGATCCATCCAACTTTTCAGCAGAGGGAAAAATTCCAGTAATAGCAGTAGTAGACATTGCAGAGAGTGACAGCTCGGGGCTCATAACCTGTTGTAAGAGTCTTGGAGATATTGGAAGTGATTTGGAGAACAAGTAGATTATGTGGTTTTCACTTAATGATTTATTGAATGTAAAAGTAGTATTTATACTTTTACATGGTCTTGGCATTACAAACACGTAGAATAGGTTAAGGAAGGTCCCAAGAACATGTGTGCAAGGTTTGGGGCTGTTTGGACAACTTTGAGAATTTTCATGTTCTGGGTACCTGGTATTTTGGTGAAAATATTCTAAGTAAATCCCGACAAGGAATTTGGTCAGTATTCTCTAGGATTTGAAGGTGATGATCTAAGTGACTAAGTTAGGTGAATATTTAGGTGGAAAATACGAATTTCTACAACAGTTTTCACTTAATGATTTATTGAATGTAAAAGTAGTATTTATACTTTCGCCTGGTCTTGGCATTATAAACACATAGAATAGGTTAAGGAAGGTCCCAAGAGCATGTGTGCAAAGTTTGGGGCTGTTTGGACAACTTTGAGAATTTTCATGTTCTGGGTACCTGGTATTGTGGTGAAAATATTCTAAGTAAATCCCAACAAGGAATTTGGTCAGTATTCTCTAGGATTTGTAGATAAGGATCTAAGTGACTAAGCTAGGTGAATATTTATGTGGAAATACACATTTTTACAACATTTACACCCCTATTTTATAACACATTGTCTATTATCTAAGCCCCCCAAGTGATATATATATATATATCCAATTGAACCAAGTGAGAGAACAGGAAGAGTTGGGCTTAATGTTAGTGCAGGGTATAGGGTCTTGGAAAGGTCAATACAATTGGCAATTGAGGTACAACTGAAGTTTCAACAGATATAAATCAATTTGTATGCGTGAAAAGTAAGAGAAACATCTGAGACAGGAAGTCAAGGGACTTTTAATTAGTGACAGCCTTTTAACAGCATCATTGCAATAATTATTCATAGAGATATGTCTGGAAGTTAGTCAAACCAAAGGAGGGATAGGTTTAAAATTACTTATGTATGTACTGCCACAACTTTATTGGTAATGTGTTCCCTGGTGAGGCATAATCAAATGTTACATTCATATAGGTGCAATGACCAATACATTCAATTGCCTTGCATGGCAAGAAACTTGATTGTGCTCAGACATCATCATTGCAAACCTTTGCTGGCATTAAAAAGGCATTATAGTGGCCTACAGCTAGTTCTGTATATTGCTGTCATACCAATTTACCAATTGGTATTTTTTTCTACCTTCCCATGCACCATTCACATATTCCGCTGAAAAATCACTTCTTTTATTTGCCTACACACTACTACCATGGATATCACACATATATATTGATTAAAAAAACCATGGCCTCCTGTAGACTAACCACTACATATGTGCGCATCTGCTGCAGTTATTACACTTCCATCACCTCAAGCTTACAGCGTTTGCAGGATACTTGCAAAGTTGCCATTTACCTTATATTGTGGGCAACACATACATCTTGCATACCTGTACTTGGTTGCTGCTGCTTTTGCCATGAATACCTGCTAAATATCTGCAAAGTGCTTCTTGGTATTTGACCAATAAATTCCTTTTCCCTAATGGATTCTAATCCCCAATAAGTGTATTTTGTATGAAGTTGTGTCAAAACTGGCTTGTGACCAAGAAAAACCGGCATACTCTGACAAAGTTGTCCTGATAAAGATTAGTTGCTTGTTGCACCTAACCCCATTTATCATGGCTTAACTGATCACCCCTGCATTGAGGCTGCTTAGCTTCTAAATCCCAAAGGCATAGCTGTCTCCATGTGCACATCTGTCCCCAGTATTTTTCAACTCTTCCTGGCTGTCTTCCATATGCCAATGCAGCACATCCATGATGGACTTGAAGATACTATTCCTGATGAGATTGGGATATGGTGCTACCTGCAACATGATTTCTCTTCCTATCTGCTTACAGATCTGCTCCATTGGAAACTCCCAAAAGGTGATGCAAGGCCCAATATTTTCCGCACACCAAGCAAGAAGGAATAGAGAATGGATACTGTTGCAGCAGAGACCAACACATTCAATTTTATGCTAGTGGTATAGCTGCTCAAGTCCCATCACATAATCCTTGCATAAAAGCTGCAGATGCCTCAAGTTGGCATTGATGATCAGCTTCTTGATAAATATTCCAACAATGTCCATGTATGACCCCCAATGCTTGCAATGTACTCTTAGTAGAAGTGGCTTCCAAAGGCCACTTGATTCAATACATATGCAGTTCATCCAGTCCTTGAACTTGTGTTGTTGCATATGTGTATTAGTATTGATTGGAGCCTGTAGGTGTCATGATCACATGACAACCATGAACACCCATGCCAAGTTTCAGCTTCCTAGCTCAATTTCTAAGAGATTCCTTCTGGAACCTTCTACCACCTTCCAGAAAGTTCCTGACCATTCCATACCATTGTTACACAATGGAACATTCCATGGAAGCTTCCCGTCGTATTTTTCATAGTCCAGTACCATATATGGAAATACCAGGTCATATGACTTAGTCACATGATCAGGTGACCCAATCCATTTCCCCATCCTGTCTCAGTGCCGTGTCATCTATGTCATTATCCCCAGCACCATTTCTGTGCCTCACCCCACAACCCCATTAGTATTAGCTAATATCTCTTGGCATCAGTATAGCCAAAAAGTATATATAGTCCTATCCCCCCTTAAGTATTCCTCAGTCTGATACACATAGGTCTCAAATAAACAGCCTTGCCTTGAATCCTGCCTTGCCTTGATGGTCCACACCTAAGTCCTTTCCTGCCATGCCTATCTTTTCCTCCTGCCTTGTGTCTATTCATAACAGTGAGAGGTACTTAGGGTAGTAGATATTCTGTAATATTGTACCAATTCTTAAAAATTCCTCCAGTATCTGAAAGGGCTCATTTAGCTTGAAATGCCCAATGTACAACCTGGTCATCAGTATAGGGATGTTGTTGAAAAGCAAATGGATTGTTCCCAGTAGAGAGCTTTTGCTCCAACAGACACCCTCTATCTCAAATATATCTTGTTTTCAATTAATTACATATTCCAGCCAATGGCTTATAGCTGACCACTTTAGTGTGTTAGCATGCTGACTTCTGTACATTTGCTCTGCACACAAAAATGTGCTTAGTGTTGGTGTTTGGATAATAATAATATGTGTTAGTTATGGAGTATATCATCTGGATCTCAAACATCCAGAAGTAATACCATCTATTGTACACAGAAAAGCTGGCCATCTTGCTGATAGCTGGGGTATCTCCAATGCAGATAATAATATCCACTCTGATATTACAGTCTTATAGTAGTTTCCCACTGGAATCAATATAAAATTCATCCAATAATGGATACAGGTAGCTTGCCAGGCTGGACTATGACTTAGGCCCAGATACCAGTGAGACAACCATCAGCTTTCTTCTGTGATGCCATATGATGGGGAGTAGATTCTTGTTGATGAGAATCAGCGGCAGGTAGGACTTGCTGTTAGAGTGCTTCTTTAATGAAAATCCATCAGATGCCAAGGCAAAGGCATAGCCATGCATACCTTCAAAGTAGCCCTTGCTTAGATGGTTATAGTGGTTGCCATCAAATATATATGATGTGTTTGTGCTTGATTGATACAGTGTGGAGGTGTATAGGTCCAAGGGAGAGATACGTCCAACACTTCTCAAGTGTTTTGCGTGTGGGGTGCTCACTGGGTGCAATAACCTGTGGCAACAGCTTGCTAGGAATACTTGGGTTCTGTCTGTAATCTAATGTGAAGGGGAATAAAGCCACAAGCTTGTCAAGGGAAAACTATTGAGCTACAATCACCAACTTAGTTGGCATCTTAACAAGAGTATGTGCTGGGTTCAGCATCCTTTGAGATGACAATGTACTAAAGCTTCCAAAGTCAAAACAACTGTAAACTCTACCAGCAGGGACTTGATGAGAATGCAGCTGTACACATAAAGACACCTATGCCTATGTAATTATGAGGCTAATCAACCAATGCACAGGCATTCAGTTGTGTAATACAAAGATGGATTTGGCACATCAAGTAGCTAACTCCCATTTGGACAACTCCAAGGTTGAGCTAATTTTTATTGGGATTCCAGCAGCGCCTTAAATGCATATAGCCAGATCATTTGCTGACTTATTTTATTTCCTAATGTAGGTTGTGAGTGATGACTCATTTGATTGCATCTTCACCACTCATAAAGATCCTACTTGATATATCTATTTTTGTCTAATAAGGATCTGCTGATTCATTGGCTGACTAATGAGACTGCTTTGATAGATAACACTCATATTCTAATAGGCTGAGCATATAACTGATTGATTTGACTAAAAACTGAGCTAACTTAAACATTTAAGCGGAAGATCACTACAAAATAACGCATGCTCTCTCTCCCATGGTGCAATTGGTTTTTCTGTGGCCTATATCTTGTGATATTCAGAATGGCTAAGACCAATAGAATACCATACAATTCTAGTCAAAAACTCAGCTAAATTGCCATCCTGTTTTTAACTTCATATTGCAGTACAATCAGCAATATGCCATTACAATCCCATTGTCAGATTGTGCAAAGGGTCAATAATTCCAAGCTGCAAGCATCATACAGACTCATTATAGGATCCTGAATCCTGATCCAGATAGACTGCATCTGCAGGACAAAAAGCCTTATCATAGGGAGTCTGACTTTAGGGTCCCTTTATAAACTACTGTAGCTCAAAAATGGTACTTTCCCTTTTCTGACTCAATATCTAACTTTTTTCTGGGTAATTTGTTGGCATGAGCTGTCAGCCCATATATTGTAAGATGTTCTGTGCTTGGTCTCTAATAATGCAATGCCTCAAGTGAAGTGGATTCATAAATTATGATGAGTGAACCTGCCCTTTGCAGCAGTTGCAAAACAGATTGCTGTTGCCTTCAAGGGTCTTGTGTATTTCCTTTGTTGGTTGCCATTGGGTATTTAAAAACCTTCTCCTTCTTTCTTAGTGGTGCTTAATTCTTCTGACTCTTGATCAAAGATCCTGCCAAATTAACATATCAGGTAAAATCTTTAGTTCTGGACTCTGAAGCTGATACAAGGTGCTGGCGCTCTTCTGTCAGGCTATTCAGGATGGTAACTTTCAGATCATCATCAGTTGTTGGTAGACACACATATTCCATCTCATCATCCACAAGGGTAATTGCATATATTAAAGTCTCCATTTCATTACCTGGCAGCATATTTGAAGTACAGATTCTTATCTAAGTAGCATTTGCTTATCAACTGGGCATTTACTGCCTTGTGTTATCTAATGCCTTCCAGGCATGTTTTGCCATTATTGCTCTTGAGTATTGTTCTCCCAGTTTGTCCGCAACCTCAAGGCAAATACAAAGGATAGCCGATTGCTCATTCTTCTGTCACTTGAAGGCTTCTTCTCCTGCACTTTTAGGAAGGTATTATTTTGCCTTGACAGCATCACAGAAGCTGCCTTCATCTTTATCTACTCATAATGCTTCTAATGCACTAAAGGTAAAAACTGCTTTAAAAGGGCACCTGAATCACCAATTAGGAGGCAGAATACTGACTACAAATACACAAGTAGCCAAGTTGATAGTCAACAAGGAAGTATTTTAGGTGTGCAAAGTGAATCACTACCAAATGCTTCAGTAGTAATCCTTATGAGAAAAAGCTTAGGAGAAGATGATATGATTGCATTGTATTGCTATTATTTGTCATGATCCAATCAATGCATATTTTTTTGCAATCTAAATCAAGCCATTGCAAATCAGTGATCACTGAATCATTCATATAAGTAATATCATGGTTGCCTCACATTTGAGACAGAACCCCTATAAATAAACACCCTGCACATATATACATCATCTGTAACGCCAGTGTGGCCATTTGATCTGTCCGCACCTATTTGATTGGTTGCATACTAGCTATGGCATCTTGTCCAATCACCAGGAACAGCAATTTACGTGCTCAATGGGGACAATGGGATATTTGATGGCAAATCAGGTAGCTTGTATATTGATCAAAGAGGCAATTGGGGGCTGATAGCTTCAGTATACTTTTGGACCAAATAACCACTGAGATACCATCCAATTGGAGTGATGGTAACCAAAATGGTATGTAGCAGTGTAGTTTATGGTGTGCAACATATTTATTTCCACTTATATTAAAGAAACATATCTAAATACTGGATTTTACCTACCATCATAGCAGTATCCAATTGCGCATGTGATGCATACATTACAAGTTGGCAGAATCATTTGTGCCAGCCTCATTGTGTCAGATTATGTCAAACTGTGCAAGATTGTACCACATGGTGCAAAATTGTCCATGAGCAATCTTGCCTGCTGGTAGCTGTAATATTTCACCCAATTGTTCTTAGAGACCATAGATTGCTTTGCATGCCCAGGTACAGTACAATAGAACAAGTCTTAAGAACATCACCTTCACATGGAGAGAATGCACAGAAATCTGCACGCAACTGCAGCAAAGTTGGCAAGCTATTCACCATTGGCCAGAATATGGAATTAATTGGGGACCTAAGATACAAACAAAAGAGGGAATCTGTGGGAGCAAAAGCTTCCCACTGGTAGCAATGAACTTGCTTTTCAACAATATATATACTAACAAAGTAGTTGTTCACTGTGCATTTTAAGCTAAATGGGTCCTGTGAGAAACTGGAGAAGTTTGAAAGAATTGGCAAGATATTAAATAGTATCTGCTACCCAAATCACTTCTCACAGGCCTCTATCAGTACCTACACACAAATGCAACAAAAAAAATGCTAGGACTAGATGAGCTGGAAATGCACGTATTCAAATGGCCTTTGGAAGCCATTTCTACAAAGAGTACATTGGTAGCATTGGAAGTCATATGTTGACATTGCAGGAATATGTATCCAGAAGCAGATCACCAATGCCAGCTTGAAGCATCTACAGCTTTTATGCAAAGTGTTTGTGATAGGATTTGAGCCACTACACTACAGCCGTGAAGCTGAACATACAGACTTCTGCTACTACTGTATCAATTCTCTACCCCATCTTGCTTGGTGTGTGACAGATATTGGGCCTTGCTTCACTGTTGGAAGTTTCCTTTGAAGTGGATGTGCAGGAGATAGGAAGACAAGTCAAGTTGCAGGTATTACAATATCCCAATCTCATCAAGAATATTGCCTTGACATCTGCAATAGATGCCATGAGTTGGCACATAGAGGACAGCCAGGATGATTTAAAAATAACTGTTGACCAATGTGCACATGGACAGACTTATGCCATTGACCTTAAAAAGCTAAGCAACCCAAATGCATGGGTAATCAATTAAGAAATGCAAAGTTGGGTTGGGTGCAACAAGCAACTAACTTTTATCAGGAGAATTCTACCAAGGTATGGCAAATTTCTCTTGGTCGCAAGCCAATTTTTACGCCACTCAATGACTCTGATCTCTGATACCCTAAGTAACATAGGCACCATCTTGATCAGTGATCCTGCATTCAGAATTGTCAAAACTGCAACTGAGTCCTTCTGCTATGGCCTTGTTTACAGATAGTAAATTCTTGGATATATCTGGTAAATAGAATACCTCTTTGAGGGTAAATCTGGGACCTCCCTCACTGCTTTTGAGGCTTATGTTGTTTCACTCAATGATTTATTAAATGAAAAGTAGTATCTACACTTTATACAGTTGTGACATAATAAACATTTCGAATGTGCTTGGGGAGGGCCCAAGATGATGTGTGCAAAGCTTAGGACTGCTTTGACACCATGAGAATTCTCATGAGCTGGGTTCCTGACATTATGGTGAAAGTGGCCTAGTCAAGTATCATCAAGTAATTTGGTCAGTATTGTTCAAGACTTGCGTGTACTGATCTAAGTGACCAAGTTAGGTAAATACTCAGACAGAAATACAAATTTGACAACACAAAATGTTGTTTTTGTAATGTTGTCATCTAAATAGATATGCTAGCTTAGTCACATAGACCTTATTGTTTGGTTAGCATTTTGTCCTGACCAAAATTCCTGTTGAAATTTGCTTGTAATATATGAATCAAATTAGTAACTACCCAGATTGGGATCTCTCTAGGAGTTGTCTAAAAGACCCCAATTCTTGCACATATATTCTTGGGATCTTCTTTAAGAAATCCTACTTATTTGTTTCCCTTACTTTATCAACAGTACAAAACCATACTTTCAGTTAATAAATCTACTTGTGGATAACATGTATATCTTCCAGAACTCCACATCACTTCTAAAACTCCCCAGAATTTTGCAATACCAAATATCTGAACTAGAAAAGCTTTATCACTACTAAATTTTCATTGCAATTATATAGTGGTGGCTTTTGATTAGTTATCTGCCAATTTTCTCACTCTCTGATCCTGGACACTCTATCACCTCCTATGTTTGTGTGCATTGATTGGCTATTACCTCTCTTTCACATTCCTCACTACCTGACTTCACTGTCTCTCTTACTTTACATTCATACAAATTGATATATTTCAGTGGAGACTTTAAAGTTCCACCAAAGGCATTATGATAACCTTTTGAGTTCTTGGCACACTTATTTTGTCTGCTGATGGGATCTCCACCCGGTTAACAATGGAGGACCTGAAGGCTGTGGTAGGCAAGTTGCCTTTGAATGCAAATTCATCCACCTCACTGGATTGTAGCTCAACTGGCTGCACTCCACCTTTTGTGAACACAGCTGTTTTCTAGTTGGTAATTCATCTTGGCTTTAGTGGGATTCAGTCTGTTCCAGGCTTAAAGCGTCAGTTAGCAAGAACTGCAGCTTTTTCTCATGCTTCCCTATGTCTGGCTTGGGTAGACTTTTTTCCCTTTGCCTTTTGCATTTTCACTTCCAGGTCTTTCACTCCTACTTTGACTGGGTACTTCTCGTAATGAACTATGTTTTCTCCTGGATAAATGCTGCTCTGACACATCTGTTTTGGCCTACTTGTACCTTGATGGCACCCTGTGGGCAACCTGATGCTTCTTTCCTGCTTGTTTTAAGCTCTCAACCAGTGCTGTGACAGGCTCCTAAGGTAGTCATTTGTTTTTATCACTGCAATGTCCTTTGCTGCTACTTTGACTGAGTGCTTTTTGAGTAGAGTTATGCTTTTTCCTTGGTAAATGTTGTGCTGGTGGATCTGTGTCTGCCTACCATCCCTTATTGGCACTCTTTCATCTACTTGATCCCTCTTTGACACCCTACATGCAACAGGCTCTTAAGGAAGCTGCCAGTTTCTAGCCATTGCACCCTTGTGCTTCTGCCTTTGATAGTTTTTGCTATTCTTAAGATACTCTCTTAGCCTACCAATGATTGCCCAAATCTGCTTGCATGTTTGAATCTAGAATAATGCTCATGGAGCAAGTCAAGTGTATTCTGCTTGGCCTTGGGTTCCTGATGGTTGCATGGAATGCAGGCCTTGAGATGTTGGTGTGCTGGACTTCTGATGGCCTCTTGACTATTTGCCCATTTTTCATAATTGCACTCAACAGCTTAACAGATCTTCAATATATTTTGACATTTATGGTTTGGTATAGGCACTACACTTTCTCCCTTCCATGATATGATAGGTTTTTCTGTGGGCTCTATCTTTGGGCACAGTTGTTCTGCTTCAAAGACTGTATAGTGTTCCTCTGCTGGTACATTGGTAATGGCTCAAATTTTGGCCATGACATTGAGCTACTTGAGTTCCATTTTTGCAGCAAAGATACTGCTTTCTCTACCTGGGATATTGAGTGCGCTACACCTTGTAGCCACTCATCCTGTTTCTAGACTATTTACTGATTTTTATGGGCCATTGGATCTGTCCTATTAGCTACTACACCTAATTGCCTCATACATGCTTTGGTATGTGCTGACAACATGGTTGGTAATACTGGTGGTGGTGATGTTACAATGGCCACTTGCTGGTCTTCAAATGAAGGTACTGCTTTTGCTACATTCTCATTTGCCTCAGCTATATGGACAGCTAGTGGCTCTGCAGAGATTCCCAATTGCCTACTTGACTAAGAGCCTAAGGAGTCTGCATTTTTCCCCTTGGTGGGCACTCTGCCCACAGGGCCTTTTTTAGTTGTAGCCCTGCATGTTGCACTAAATGCCAAAGCAAGCTGTTGTCCAACCATTTGTCTGCTGCTGTCAGCAGTGGGGTTTAGTTTGGAACAAGACAACTATGCTTTGTTTTTGGCAGCATCTATATGGAAGTAAGTTAAACCAAAGGGGAAGTGTAGTTATATATATGTGTGTATGTGGTACCACAACTTTATTTATAATGCTTACTATGGCAGGTTATCATTGCATCTTATGTTCATCTAGGTGCAATGTCTCAAATATAAGACTGTCTTAAATTCACATGAGTATAGACAAAAAAGTGATATAATAGCATTACATTGTTGAGTGTCAAACTGTTTACCCCATTGACAAGACTACTTTGATTCAATGCCATAAGAGAAGAGAAAAAAGACCATGTGGCTATTGTAATCAGCCGCTCAATTAAGCAGCATGCAGACTGCATAGAAAGTATTAAAAGGATCATGGCCAGTGTTTTGGCTTACAAGTCATATTTGACCATTCACCAGTCACTACTGTACCAATAATATCTTGCTGGCTACTGGATACTTCTATAGCAATATCTGGCTGTACTTGTCACTTTGCACAAACTGAGTCAGGGGAGTTTGTGATGCCTTTTGGCTCATCTCAGCTTTCTGAATATGGCACAGAGCGTTATAGCTCTCCAGAAGCAGGCTCACTGATAGATTGTGATCCCATCTTCCCTAGCAACAGTACCCTGCATGAGCCTGCCACAATCCCATTATGAAATGAGACAACACCCGTGGAAAAAAATGCCAAGGATACTTTATGGAGTCAAGTGAGCCAAGTAACCCATCTACTGGGGAATGATGAAATGTTGTAGCTAGAGAAGTGGTGCATTTCCACCAATATCAGTAATGGGGGCTCTGAAGATTTACTACTACCTATTGCCAAAATCATCCCAGGATGCAACTTACCACATACACAGTACAAGTGGACAACCATTGTGTGGCTGGCATCATAAGACCCAGAGACTGACCTGATACCGGCATGTGCCAACAGTTGCATAGTGCTTACATCAGAAAATATAACCATTGCAAGGCATCCAACTTGTCAGGAATCACCACTTTTGGGGAAAACATTGCTCACACCAAATATATTCTGGTAATACCCTGTATAAAGAAGCTCATGCAGTCCAACCAGTATTGTGAGCCTAAAAAGTACCACACTCAGTAGACTTGTCTTGTTGGATGGTGCCACATACCCTATGAAATATAGTTTGGTCCTGCTGGTGGATCCAATCCAGATCAGCTATCAGGATCCTGTTAAGAGACCGTCATAATAACAACAGCTTGAAATTAATGACCCTCCTAACAATCTTATGACAGAATCATAATGGTGTTTTGCTAATTTTACAACCAAATAAAGGGATAAAACTTGTCAATATTTTATCAGTGCTAGGACAATATTTGCATGGTATTGTTGCGGTCTTTCAGCGCTCTACAACTACTTTAAGTGGATCCAGTTGGCCAGGAAATCCAATTGCCCTATATGGTAAGAAACTTGACGGTATTTTGACAGCCTCACAGCAATACTCTGATAGCAATATATTGGCAGTATGACAGCCTATTGCTGGTTCTGTACCCACTACTACCTTGGGTATTCCACATATAGTTTGAGTCAAAAAAACTATGGCCTCCTGCTCACTAACCTCTACAAACATGCACACCTGCCGCAATTAAAATACTTCTATCATCTCAACTTTGCGGCTTTTTAGTGTGATTCTTGCAAAGATGTCATATACCTTGTACTGCTGGTAACATATACATCTTGTAAACATATGCTTGGTTGTTGCCACTTCTGCTATGAATACCTCCTGAATATTTGCCAAGAACTTCTTGGTATTTAGCCAATATATTCCTTCTCCCCTGCTGAATTCTAGTCTGCCTTATAGGTGTGCTCTGGCTTTTATTTGTGTGAATTCTGTACCAAATGGTGTAGAAGTTGGCTTGTGACCATGAGAAATGCGGCATTTCTTGGTAGAGTTTTCCTGATAAAAATTAGTTGCTTGTTGCACCTAACCCAGCTTTGCATTACTTAACTAATTACCCATGCATTGGGGCTGCTTAGCTTCTTAATGCCATAGGCATAGGTGTATATTTTCCATACACCAAGCAAGATGGAGTAACAAATAGATACAGTAGTGGCAGATATCTACGCATTGAACTTTATGTTTGTAGTATAGCTGCTCAAATCCTGTCACAAGCTCCTCACACAACAGCTGTAGATGTGTCAAGTTGGCATTGGTGATCTGCCTCTGGATAAATATTCCTAAAATGTCTACATATGACTCCCAATGCTTCCAGTATACTCTTGGTAGGAATGGCTCCAGAACACCACTTAAACAAATACATATCCAATTCATCCAGTCTTTGCACTTGTATTGTTGCATATGTGTATGAATATTGATTTGAGCCTGCAACAGATACTTAGGGTAGCAGATACTCTGTAGTATCTTACCAATGATTACAAATTTCTCCAGTATCTCAAAGGTCTCATTTAGCTTTAAATACCCCATGTACAACTTAGTCATCAGTATAGGGATATTGTTGAAAAGCAAATACATTGCTCCCAGTGGAAAGCTTTTGCTCCTACAGATACCCACTATTTTAAGTATCTCCAGTTTTCAAATAATTCCCTATTCCGGCCAATGGCTTATAGCTTGCCAACTTTGCTGCAATTGCATGCTTACTTCTGTACATTCTCTCTGTAGAAAGAAGATGTACTTAGTGCTGGTGTTTGGGTAATAATAATGTGTGTGAGTTATGGAGTAAGTCCCCTGGATCTCACACATTTGACAGCACTACCATCCATTGTGACCGGAAAAACCTGCTATCTTGCTGATGGCTGGGGTATCTCCAATGTAGAAAGAAATATGTGTTTTACATGACGGCCATTTATCATTATCCCACTGGAAAGCATACAAAATTCATCCAGCAATGGATACAGGTAGCTATCCAGGTTGGATGGTTATTTAGGCCCAGACACCAGTGAGACTGCCGTCAGATTATTACTCTGATTCTGTAAGTTTGGCGGCAGATTCAGATTGATGAGAATCAGTGGCCAGTAGGATTTGCTGGTAGAATCCTTTTTAATGAGAATCCATCAAGTGCCAAGGCAAAGGCATGGTCTTACATGCCTTCAAAGTAGCCCTTGCTTCATAGCAACTTGTAATGTTTGCCATTCACCATATTGGATATGATTGTGTGTGATTGATTTGGAGTGCGGTACTGTATAGCTTTGCAATATTTGTTGGACTGCATCAGCTCCCTCAGATGGGGTATGACTAGCATATATCTGGAGTGTGAACAATGATTTCCCTCAATGGTGGTGGATTCCTGACAAGTTGGGCATGTTGCAATGGTAGCATTTTTAGATGTGAATGCCATGCAACTATTAACACATGCTGGAATCAGGATAGTCTCTGGATCATATATTGCCAGCTGCATGATGGTTGTCCACTTGCACCATGTACATGGTAAGATGCATACTGGTATGATTTTGGCAAGAAGTAGCAATAAATTCTCAAAGCACCCATTACTGATATTAGGAAAATGCACCACTTCTCTAGCTATAACATTACATCATTCACCAGTAGATGAAGTACTGGGCTCACTTGGCTCCATAAAGTATCCTTGGCATTTGTTTCAACAGGTGTTGTCTCATTGCATATTGGGATTTGACCAGGCTCATACATGGTACTGTTGTTAGGAGAGATAGGCTCAAAATCCATCAGTGAACCTACTTTGTCAGTGCTATCACTCTGCGTGCCATATTCAGAAGGCTGAGGTAAGCTTAAAAGCATCACAAACTCACCTGACTCAGTTTGTGCAAGGTGAAAAAGACAGGCAGGTGCCAATAGAGAAGTATCAACTAGCTGGCAAGATAATGTTGGTACAGTAGTGAACAATGAATGGTCAAATAGGACTTGTGTGGCAAAACACTGGCCATGATCCTTGTAATACTTCCTGTGTTGTCTGTGTGCTTCATAGCTGAGAGGCTTGCCATAATAGCTGCATGGTCTTTTTCTCTTTTCTTACGGCATTAAGTCAAAGTAGTCTTTTCCATGGGGCAAACAGTTTGACCTTTGACAATGTAACACTACTGTATCACTTTTTAGTCAATAATCATGTTAACTTAAGACAGTCTTGTATTTGAGACATTGCACCTACATGAATGTAAGATTCAATGATGACCTGCCATAGCAGGCATTATTAATAAAGTTGTAGCACCATATACACACATATGTGCAACACTATTTCACCTATGGTTTGACTCACTTTCATATATATGCTGCCAAAAAATTAGGCAAAGTTGTCTGGTTCTTAACCAAACACCACTGCTGACAGCAACACAAGTACAATTGGACAACAGATTGCTTTGACAATCAGTGCAACAAGAGGGGCTACATACAAAAAAGGCCCTGTGGACAGTGTGCCCATTGAAGGTAATAATGCTGACTCTGCAGGCTCTCAGTTGAGTAGGCAATAGAGAACCTTAGCGGAGCCACAAGCTGACCGTTATGCTCAGGCAGATGGGAATGTGGCAAATGTAGTACCCTCAGTTTAAGATCAGCAAGTGGCCATGATAACATCACCACCATCCATATTAGCAAGTATGTTGTCAGCTCATACCAAAGCATTAATGAAGCAATTAGGTGCAGTGGCTGCTATGATAGATGCAATAGCCTAGAGAAATCAGGAAATTGTCCAGAAACAGGATGAGCAGATAGTATGTGTAGTGCATTCAATATCCCAGGTAGAGAAAGCAGTATCTTTGCTGTAACAAAGGAACTCAAATAGCTCAATGTCACAGCCAAGAATCAAGCCATTTCCCAATGCAACAGCAGAAGAGCACCATACAGCCTTTGAAGCACAACAACACTGTGCAACAATAAAGCCCACAGAAAAACCAATCACAGCATGGGAGGGAGGCAGTGTGGTGTTTATCCCAAAGCCTAAAAATCAAAGGACATTGAAGATCCATGAAGCCATTGATTGTAATAATGAAGAGTGGGCTGATATACAAGAGGCTGTCAGAAGTCTAGCACTCCATCACCTTAAGGCTAGCATACTATGGGACCATCAGGAACTCAAGGCCAAGCAGAATGCATTTGACTTGTTTCATGAGCATTATCCTGGATTCAAATGGGCAAACACATTTTGGGCCAACATTGGTATGCATAGAAAGCATTTTTAGTATTGTTGAAACTATCAAAGGCAGAAAAACAAGGGTGCCATGGCTATAAACCAGTGGCTTCCTCAAGAGCCAGTTACAAGAAGGGCCAAAAGCTCCAGACAAGTGTCAAAAAGACACCAGGTAGCTGGAAGAGTGCCAATTAGGGACAGGCAGGCAGACATGGATGCACCAGCCCAACATTTATCAAAGAAAAAATGTAGTACCACTCAAGAAACACCCAGTCAAATTAGCAGTGAAGGAACTGGCAGTGATAAAAACCAGCTGCTTTTACAGGAGCCTGTCACAACTATGGTTGAGTGCTCAAAACAAGTGGAAAAGAAACGTCAGGTTGCCAGAAGAGTGCCAGCAAGGGACAAGCTGGCCAAAACAGATATGTCAGAGCAGAGCTTATCCAGGAGAAAATATAGTTCTTTACAAGAAGCACTCAGACAAAGTAGCTGTGAAAGTCCTGGCAGTGATAAGGAAAAGGTAAAGGGAAAAATGTATACCTAAGCTTGAAACAGGAAGGCATGCAAAAAAAACTGCAGCTCTAGCCAACTAATGCCACAAGCCAGGAACAGACTGAATCCCATCATAGCCAAGAAGAATTACCGACAAGAAAACAGCTGTTTTCACAAGAGTTGGAAGCGCAGCCAGTTGAGCTACACTCCAGCAAAGCTGATGAGTTTGCTGAAAAAGGCAATTTGTCTACCACAGCCTCCTTTGTTGGCAGAGTGGAGATCCCACTGACAGACAAGGCTACAATGTCAAGAACCTGAAAGACTATCACAATGCCTTCAGTGGAGTTTTGGAACATTGATAGGAATACCAAAAGGTTGCAGCACTTCTTCAAGAACAGTGCTCAAGAAAATGCACTGCAATATTGCAAGGATTTATTGCAAAGACTGGCTGATGAGGTGCTAGACCTTGCAGTGCCAGCTGAAGACTAGGACATGTGGGAACCGGTGAATGAACAGGGGCATAAAGCCATTGGGTTCCAACCAAAGTTGTGGAACCAGAGCGTTGCAGCAGGAATACTTATTGAGTAATGGATTTTAATGGAGATACTTGTTGAGTGTGGGGTTGGGCTTAGTGTAAGTGTAGGGTATAGAGACTTGTGTAGTTCAATACAATTGGCATTTGAGGTACAACTGAAGTTTCAACAGACATAAATCAACTTGTATGCATGAAAAGTAAGAGAAACAGTTGAGCTAGGAAGTAAGGAATTTGAAAAAGAGGCAATAGCCAATCAATTCACTCAATTGTAGGAGACAATAGAGTGTCTGGGATCAGAAAGTGAGCAAATTGACAGGGAACCAATCAAAAGCCACCTATACATTGTTGCAATGGAAAATTTTGACTATGTTTTTTGTGAAATATGGGGTGCAATTATTTTTCAACCCTGCTTGGATGGTTTCCCCACAAGATCAGTACCTCTTAGTCACGGGACTTTAACTTTGTGATGGCCTTTTGACAGGATCATCTCAATAGTTTTTCATAGGGTTAGTGCCAGCCTGTTTATAGTGCTGGATTGATCTGGCACTCTATGGCACCATCTGGCCCTATAATATCTACTATAATCTCTACCAAAATGCCAGTTGTAGGATATAGTTACTGGTAACTTTGCTCAATCTTACTTATGTTGCTCAGAGTAGTGCATTGCTTGCTTGATTTACTCTTCATAATGCTCCAGACACACTCTCCTAGTGGATGTCTTCTTGTATGAATGTATTGTGCACTGATAATTATCTTAACTATGTTACCTATTCTGCTGTTTTCTTCTATATATGACTTTCCTCTGTATTTACCTGCCAATATGCTGAATCTCTTTGACATCCAAATGCATGCTCTACCATCACTTGGAGATGATTAAATATCTCATTGTAGCTTCTGCTTCCTGCTAAGCACAACATTCCTTGGCTTCCTATAAGCCGTAATACATCCTGATCTCTGACAACCAACTCCTATATAAGCCAAGTCTGTCATACAGTTCTCTCCTCTACTGAATTCCCAATGATTCTCTACTTAGAGTGCTTTGTCATGCTTACTTCCAGCAAATGACCCACCATACCAGATGATGTTACCCTCAATGTCTGACAGTGCTTGAAACTTCACACAGTGTGCCTTGTACTTGCCAGAATAAAAGTGCCTCTGCCCTCTAGAAGGTCTGCTAATCCTGATTGGGAAGGTATTCAAAATACTCCTTATATGGAACCTGTTGCTGAACACTCTGGGATATGGAAGTCTATTTGAGCTTCTGAACCTAGTACTCCAAGTTTGCTCTAAGTCATTCATACCCTCTACAAGGTAGTTCTCCATTGCTGTCAGCTGGGAATGAAAGCTTATAGGACTTTTGTTGCCATAGATAGTGGGATGAAACCTTGTAGGGCAATAGTTCTTGCAATAGCAGAGAAGCTTAACAAGGGATCTCCTTGAGTTGATTGGGGTGGACGGTCCACAGTACCTAGTATAGATCTCCTCTAGTGTGTCAAAAGGAAATCCAGTAGTAGTGATGGGATTGATGAGAAAGGACTATTCAGATGAGTAAGTAATATTAAAATTGGTAGAAGATTGGGCTTAGGTGATTTGAATTGATTTGGCGTGATCAGCTTGATTTATCTGATTTTCCATGCATTATGATTAAATCTCCATCAATTGCCATGTATCCCATCATTTTATTGCAAAAGTCATCCTCAAACAATGACTGGGTATTTTTATTGATGTTTTACTCACAAGTCTATGATCAAATAGGAAATCTGCAAGTGATGTGATCTGCTCTGTGTCAATGCAACCCAAGATGCATCATGCATAATATATGGAAAACTCAACAATCACATTAGTTTTCATATATATTTCATATAAGACCAGGTTAATGCCAATACACTACTGTATATGTATCCAAATCCATCACTATAGTCCCTATACCAAGTCTCCACTCATCTTTATTACAACCCAGACAAAACCCATCCCCCAGCTCACAAGCATGGTCCAGACAGGAAAAGTCACTGCCAGATCCATTTGAGCTCTTGCCCGATGATTTCAGTATGGCCCAAGTGTTTATAATAAGCCTTCATACCAATATTTGGGCACTACACATTAATCTAGCAGAGCTAGCTTCCTTGGAGAGTCAACAGAGATGGAAGAACCTGATTAGCGAGCTGTGGCATGATTTCTACATCAAGATGCCAGCAGATGTATGTAAGAAGATATATAACAAGACAAGTATTGAAATCAAGAATGAGCTGTGAGTGAAGGGATTTGATGAGGAAGCCGCAAAGGAACAATTTTGCATGTAGTTTGCTCAGTACAGGCCGGACATGTCCATTTGTGCCTTAACTTTGGGAACCAGAGAGATTTTGAATTAGTTATGACTCAAATGACTAATGTATTATGTGATTTATTAGTAGAGCTAAGTAGCTTCCAAGAGCAATATACACAGGACTCATCCAGGCAACAGTTCCAAAGTATCAGGCAGAGGGTAAGTGAATACCTTGAGGAATCAGAAGGTGAGCTTCAAGAGGAAGAATGCCGACCACAAGCAACAGCGTCAAGATTGCGCCAGCATACCTTCCTGGATTCCTTACCAATGCTTGTAACTTCAGCATGCTGGTGCACATCAATCTAAACTATACCAACACCCTTCACAAGAGCGCCCAACATCAAGTCAATGCATGTCAAGTCAATGTGCATGCTTCAGAGTAAAACCACTAGAACTTGCCAAACTGCCCAAAAAGACATGGGTTCATTGGAGCAGGCTGAGTCACATCACCAAGTGGCATCACATTGAACTCAGCTAAGGGCTATGCCAGTGCATCTAGTTGTGTCTGCATGTGCCATTACACCTGACCATCAGCAGGATTCTTCTGGTGAACTGACTGATGATGACCCAAATGAGGTGCCTCCACTGCCAGAGTCTTTGGCAAGTAAGAGAACACATCAGCGCATAGCACTGCAGACCGGCTCAGCTGCATCATCCAAAGCAATTCAGCACCGCACTCATTAACTAAGAGGCAAGATAATGACTACAAATATACAAGTAGCCAAGAGGATAGTCAACAAGAAAGTAGTTTAGGTGTGCAAAGTGAATCACTGCCAAATGCTTCAGTAGTAATCCCTGTGAGAAAAATACCTAGGAGAAGATGATGCAATTGCATAGAATTGCTATTATTTGTCATGATCCTAACAATGCATTTTTTTGCAATCCACATCAAGCCATTGCAAATCAGTGATCACTAAATCATTTCTATATGTAATATCCAGGTCATCTCACATTTGAGACAGGACCCCTATATATAAACACCCTGCACATATATACATCATCTGTAATACCAGTGTGACCATTTGATCTGTCCACACCTATTTGATTGGTTGCATGCTAGTTATGGCATCTTGTCCAATCACCAGGAACAGCAATTTATGTGCTCAATGGGGACAATGGGATATTTGATGGCAAATCAGGTAGCTTGTATATTGATCAAAGAGCCAATTGGGGGCTGATAGCTTCAGTATACTTTTGGACCAAATAACCACTGAGATACCATCCAATTGCAGTGATGGTAACCAAAATGGTATGTAGCAATGTAGTTTATGGTGTGCAACACATTTATTTCCACTTATATTAAAGAAACATATGTAAATACCAGAATTTACCAACCATTATAGTAGTATCCAATTGTGCATGTGATGCATGCATTACAAGTTCGCAGAATCATTTGTGCCAGCCTCATTGTGTCAGATTATGTCAAACTGTGCAGATTGTACCACATGGTGCAAAATTGTCCAAGAGCAATCTTGCCTGCTGGTAGCTGTAATATTTCATGTATACATCATCTGTGGCACTAGTGCAGCCATTTGATCTGATTTGCGCCTATACAATTGGTTGTATGCTTGCTATGACACCTTGTCCAATCACTTGGATCAGGGATTTACTTGCTCAATGGGCAAAATGGGATATTTGATGACAAATCAGGTAGCTTGTGTATTGGTCAAAGAGCTAATTGGGGGCTGAGAGCTTTTGGATACTTTTGGACCAATTAACTACTGAGATACCGTCCAATTGGAGTGATGGTAACCAAAATGGTATGTATTAGTGTGGTTTATAGTGTGATACGCATTCATTTTTATTTATATCAAAGAAACATATCCAAATACCAGATTTTACCTACCATAATGGCGGTATCTGATTGTGCACATGATGCAAGCATTAAAAGTTGGCGCAATCATTTGTGCCAATCTCATTGTGTCAGATTGTACCATAGTGTGCAAGATTGTCTCACATGGTGCAAAATTGTCCAAGAGTAATCCTGCCTACTGGTAGCTACAATATTGCACCTGTTTGTTCTTTCAGACCACGGATCATGCCACATGCCCTGGCACAGTATAATGGAACAAGTCTAGTATCAATCAAGCTCAAACATATAAGATATATTCAATGGCAAATATTACAAATAGCTAAGAAGCAAGGGCTACTTTGAAGGTATGTACAATAATACCTTTGCCTTGACACTTGATGGATCCTCATTAAACATGTACTCTGCCAACAGTTCCTGCTGCCCACTGACTCTCATCAACCTGAATCTGCTGCCTATTTTACATATCAGAGCAGTATCTGAGGGTACTCTCACCAATATCTAGGCCAAAATCACCATCTAATCTGGATAGCTACCTGAATCCATTGCTGGATGCATTTTGTATGCTTTTCAGCAGGGTTACTGTAAATGGCCATCATATAAATGCACATATTATTATCTGCATTAGAGACAACAGTAAATGGCCATTTTGTCAAAGTGCATATTATCATCTGCATTGGAGATACTCCTGGCATCATCAAGATAGCTGGCTTTTCTGGGCACAATACACAGCATTTCTGTCAAATGTGTGAGATCCAGGGGACTTACTCCATAACCATATACATTATTATTACCCAAACATCAACACTAAGAACATCATCTTTCCACAGAGAGAACATACAGATGCTAGCATGCAAATGCAGCAAAGTTGGAAAACTAGGAGCCATTGGCTAGAATATGGAATTAATTGGAAACCAGATATACTTAAGATAGAGGGTATTTGTTGGCGCAAAAGGTTTCCACTGGAATAATGCATTTGCTTTTCAACAATATCTCTATACCAATGACCAAGTTGCACCAGTGAAGTTTTATGCCAAATGAGCCCCTTGAGATACCAGAAAGCTTTGAAAGAACTGGCAAGATATTACAGAGTATCTGCTACTCTAAGTACTTTTTGCAGGCTACAATCAACACTTATATGCATATGCAACAATACAGGTGCAAGGACTGGATGAGCTGGATATGTATTTATCTAAGTGGCCATCTGAAGCCATTTCCACTTAGATTGCATTGGAAGCATTGGGAGTCAGATGTAGACATTGCAAGAATATTTATCCAGAAGTATATCACCAGTGCCAACATGACACATCTACAGCTTATGTGCAAAGAGTTTGTGACAGGACTTGAGCAGCTATTCTACAAACATAAAGCGGAGTGCATAGATCTCTGCCACTATTGTATCCATTTGCTACTCCATCTTGCTTAGTGTGTTGAGAATATTAGAGCTAGAGTCACCTTTTGATAGTTTTCTATGGAGTGGATGTGAGGGGAAATAGGAGGACAAGTCAAGTTGCAGGTACAGCAATATTGCAATCTCATCAAGAATATTGCCTTCACTGATGCAATGAGTTGGCTGATGGAGGACAGCCAGGATGAGTTGGAAAATATTGAGGACAGATGTGCACATGGAGACACCAATGCCTATGGCATCAAGAAGCTTAGCAGCCCCAATGTGTGGGTAATTGGCTAGGTAATGCATAATTGGGTTGGGTTCATCAAGCAACCTATATTTGTTAGGAAAACTCCACCAAGGTATGCAGGATTTTGCTTGGTCACAAGCCAATTTCTACACCATTTAATATGGAACTCATACAAACAAGAGCCAGAATGCACCTATGAGGGGGACTAGAATCCAGCAGGAAGAAAGATTATATTGGCCAAATACCAAGAAGCTCTTTGTGGATGTTCAGGAGGTATTTATTGCAGAAGTTATGGCCACCAAGTATATGTTTGCAAGATGTGTATCATTGTGATGGTGTATAAGTCCAAGGGAGAGATACATTAAACACTTCACAAGTGATTTGTGTGTGGGGTGTTCACTGAGTGCAATAACCTCTGGCAAAGCTTGCTAGGAATACTTGGGTTCTGTCTCTAATCTAATGTGATGGGGAACAAAGCCACAAGCTTGTCAAGGGAAAACTATTGAGCTACAATCCCCAACTTGGTTGGCGTCTTAACAAAAGTATATGCTGGGTTCAGCGTCCTTTGAGATGACAATGTACTAAAGCTTCCAAAGTCAAAACTGTTGTAAAAATTTGTAATTTCCACCCAAATATTGACCTAACTTAGTCACTTAGATCATTACCCTCAAATCCTAGAGAATACTGACCAAATTCCTTGTCGGGATTTACTTAGAATATTTTCACCAAAACGCCAGGTACCCAGAACATGAAAATTCTCAAAGTTGTCCAAACAGCCCCAAACTTTGCACACATGTTCTTGGGACCTTCCTTAACCTATTCTATGTGTTTGTAATGCCAAGACCAGGTAAAAGTATAAATACTACTTTTACATTCAATAAATCATTAAGTGAAAACCACATAATCTACTTGTTCTCCCAATCACTTCCAATATCTCCAAGACTCTTACAACAGGTTATGAGCCCCAAGCTGTCACTCTCTGCAATGTCTACTACTGCTATTACTGGAATTTTTCCCTCTGCTGAAAAGTGGGATGGATCTAACTACCAAGTGTGGAAGGTGAAGATGAAGATGCTGCTACAAGAAAGAGGCCTTTGGGATATTGTCATGGGAGAAGAA
The DNA here is from genome assembly GCA_002104905.1 of Basidiobolus meristosporus CBS 931.73. Taxonomy (NCBI): domain Eukaryota; kingdom Fungi; phylum Basidiobolomycota; class Basidiobolomycetes; order Basidiobolales; family Basidiobolaceae; genus Basidiobolus; species Basidiobolus meristosporus. Next base: position 80,247 of record MCFE01000264.1, on the reverse strand, counting down.
TGCCCTCCTAAAAATGTGGGAGAGGAAGCCTTAAAGTACCAGAAGAAAGAACAAAGTGCCTTTAACTGCATTTGCCTTAATGTCAAGGACAAATTGCTAATTCAATGCTTAAGAGCAAAAACGGCAAAGAATGCCTGGAAGGCATTAGAAGACACCTACCAGTCATGTTCAGCTGCCAAGAAAATGTATCTGAGAAGAAAATTCTTTACTACAAAGATGCTGCCAGGAGAAGAAATGAAAAATCTAATTAACAGAATTACCCTGCTGGTAGATGAGATGGAATCTGTGGGCGTACCAACTACTGATGAGGATGTGATAGTGACCATCCTGAATAGCCTGACAGACAAGTTTCAGGGCCTTGTATCAGCCCTAGAGTCCAGAACTGAAGATTTGACCTTAAATTATGTATATGGAAGGCTCCTGGATGAAGAATTAAGAAAATCAAGCGCCAATAAGAAGGAAGAAGAAAATGCTTTAATAAGCAATGATAACCAACAAAGGAGGTACCCCAGACCCTACAAAGGCAACAGCAACCTATTTTGCAACTACTGCAAAAGGAAAGGACACACATCAGACCGGTGTTTCAAAAAGAGAGATTATCAGCAAAAGAAGCCTGAATATGGAAATGCTGCAACAACTGAAGATAGACTATTCATATCTGCACTAAATATGATCACAAACAAGGATTCTCAGACGTGGTATATTGACTCTGGAGCTTCTCAACACTTTACACACCAAAAAGAACTTTTTACCCAATATCAAGAAATTCCAATTAAGAAGGTTTTCATGGGTGACAATAGAACACTTGATGCAGTGGGAGAAGGAACTATCCAAGTAAACCTTAGAAGCAGTGAAGGAAGCCATACACTGACCTTTAAAGTAGTACTCTATGTACCAGAAATAGCCAAGAACCTTCTCTCTGTAAACAAGGCCACAGCAGAAGGACTCAGTGTCAGTTTTGACAATTCTGGATGCAGGATCACTGATCAAAATGGTGCTCATATTGCTTTGGGCATCAGAGATCAGAATCTATACAGGTTGACTTATATTCCATCATATCTGGAAGCCAATATAAGTAACTTAAATGAAGAAACACCAATGCTTTGGCACAGGAGATTTGGACACATCAATTTTGATTATTTGCGTAAAATGATCAAAGATCAGCTAATTTCTGGAGTGAAAATTGATCCCCCAGCTATTTTGGAGCACTGTGGAGCCTGCATATATGGGAAATAAGCCAGACAACTGTTCAAGAGCTCTGGGTTAATCAAAACTAAGAAAAAATTAGATCTAATTCACTCAGATCTGTGTGGACCTATGCAAAATTTATCCTTAGGCGGGATGAAGTATTTAATCACTTTCATTGATGATTATACAAGATACACAGGGGTCTACTTCATGGAGAGAAAGGAAGAAGCTCTGTCTAAGCTCAGGGAGTTTAAAGCCATGGTAGAGAGAGAAACTGGTGAAAAAATCAAGAAAATATGCTCTGACAATGGTGGAGAATATACCTCAAAACTCTTCATCCACTTCTGCAAAATTCATGGGATAAAGCAAGAGACTACTGTACCATACTCCCCACAGCAAAATGGAGTAGCAGAACGAGCTAACAGATCAACAATTGATATGGCAAGATCTATGATCCATGATCAAAAATTATCCTATGATTTTTGGGCAGAATCAGTTGCCACTGCTGTATATCTTAAAAATAGGAGTTATAACAGAATACTTTGTGATTCTACTCCATTTGAAGCATGGTATGGATACAGACCAAGTGCAGAACATCTAAGAATATTTGGGTGTACAGCATATGCCAAAAAACTGGCTGGAAATCAGTCAAAATTTGAGCCAAAAAGTTTAAAATGCATATTTTTGGGCTACTGCAATGAGAGTAAGGCATACAGACTCTACAATACCAAAGCAAAGAAGCTGATCAAGTCCAGGGATGTGTTGTTTGATGAAAATTCAAAATTTTCACAAAAAATGACATCAGATGATGACAAAAATTTGATCTCAAGTCCACCAATTGTCAGGATTGAATCAGAACAAAACAATGAAAATTTTTTCACTCCAGAGGACTCTACAACCATGGTTCAGCCAGAATCAGTGCCCTGGAATATCCCAGAAGTGATCATTCCAGTGTTTAATGCCCGGAGATCCAATTGGACAAGAAATAGCCCAAATTACTATATCAATGAGGGTACAAACTTAGCCTATGCCTATTCAGTCCATATTGATGAACCCCAGACTGTAAAAGAGGCCCTAAATAGCCCTCAGACAAAGTTTTGGAGATCTGCAATGACTGAGGAATATCAGGCCCTGATGGAAAATCAAACTTGGGACTTAGTCAAATTACCAATCAACCGAAAATCAATTGGATGCAGATGGGTCTTTAAGACAAAATACAAGGCTGATGGTACAATTGAAAGATACAAAGCAAGACTTGTAGCCAAAGGATACTCTCAAACAAAAGGACTTGACTATACTGAGACCTTTGCACCGGTAGCCAAGTATAATTCCATCAGATTAATATTGGCTATTGCAGCCAAATATAAGTTTTTTATTCATCAAATTGATGTAAAAACTGCATTTTTGAATGGAGAACTTGATGAGGACGTGTATATGGACCAGCCTGATGGGTTTGTTGACCAAATAACCCCCATTTGGTCTGCAAGCTTAAAATGTCACTATATGGTCTCAAACAATCACCAAGAGCCTGGAATTGCAAGATAGATTCTTATTTGGAATCTTTGAGTTTCAAAAGGAGTAATGCTGACTATAGTATATACTATAAGCCAGATAGAGCAAATCCAGTTCTATTAGCTCTATATGTGGATGATCTTATTATAGCCACCAATAACCTAGAAACATTGGAAGAGACTAAATCCAGCCTATCTAAGGAGTTCAAGATGTCCAATCTAGGAGAACTTAGTTACTACTTAGGGATTAAGTTCTCCATAGACAGAAGTACCCAGACTATTACCCTAAGCCAATCCAAGTATATTCAAGATATACTAAAGAAGTACAAAATGGGAGACTGTAAACTGGCAGCTACCCCAATGGAGACAAACCTTAACTTGGTCAAAACTCAACCAAATCAAGAGAGCTTGGTGCCATCTGAAAGCCCTGACTTTCCTTATCAATCTATGGTCGGCAGTCTGATGTATATCATGCTTGGAACACGTCCAGATATCTCATATTCAGTGGGAGTTGTCAGCCAACATAATCAGAGCTATGGATCTGATCATATTGCAGCAGTTAAGCGGATTTTTAGATACCTAAAAGGTACTGCTGATATCTGCTTAAGATACACTTATAAGGACTCAGAACAAGATCTTTTGGGATACTCTGATGCAGATTGGGGACAAAATTTGGAAGACAGAAGATCCACTACAGGATACACCTTTCTTTACTGTCAAGGAGCAATTTCATGGAATTCAAGAAAGCAACCGACCGTAGCACTTTCCACCACAGAGGCAGAGTATATGGCAGCCTGTGAAGCTACAAAAGAAGCAATGTGGTTAAGAAAGCTCTTTACAGATTTAGGCCTATGTCAAAAAAACGCCTATTACTTTATTTCAAGATAATCAAGGATGTATACAATTAGGTAGAAGTCCAACTTTTCATGCTAGAACCAAGCACATAGATATTAGACATCATTTCATATGTGAAGCTATAGAGAATAACTTAGTTAGCTTAGTTTACTGTCCTACAGATGAAATGATTGCAGACATATTTACCAAACCATTAGCTAGAGACAAGTTTGAATATCTTAGGTCAAAATTAGGACTAGTCAGTATGAACATTTAGCTGAGTGGGAGTGTTGTAAAAATTTGCAATTTCCACCTAAATATTCACCTAACTTAGTCACTTAGATCATTCCCCTCAAATCCTAGAGAATACTGACCAAATTCCTTGTCGGGATTTACTTAGAATATTTTCACCAAAATGCCAGGTACCCAGAACATGAAAATTCTCAAAGTTGTCCAAACAGCCCCAAACTTTGCACACATGTTCTTGGGACCTTCCTTAACCTATTCTACATGTTTGTAATGCCAAGACCAGGTAAAAGTATAAATACTACTTTTACATTCAATAAATCATTAAGTGAAAACCACATAATCTACTTGTTCTCCCAATCACTTCCAATATCTCCAAGACTCTTACAACAAAAACAACTGTAAAATCCACCAGCAGGGACTTGATGAGAATGCAGCTGTGGTCAATAGTTACAAAGACAGAAAAGTATCTTTGCCTGTACAAAAACAAACTTGGGAAAGAGTCAAATGTAATAAATGATACCTACTCTGAGTATTCCTCACAAGTAGTGCCTCCAAGGTCAGTTGGCTGTCAGCGCAGTTTCCTGGGAGTGTCCTGTGGTCTGGGGCTGGAAGCTCAGGTAGCAGCAGGTAGCAGTGATCATACTAATCAACAAGTCAGAATATTGATAAAAGGGATAATGATTTATTGCTGAGATATAGCCTCCCTTATATACTTTTCTCACTGGCTAAGTGATTACTAATCATAGTGTTCCAGAAGGTTCCAGAGATCAATAGAAATATTAATGATATCAGAATGAGCTAAGAGTATTTAAGTAGGTGCCAGAAGGTTCTAAGAGGTACAGCACATCTAACCAATTAGGAATCAGTATTATGAAACCTGTGTAATGTAGGGATACCATATATGGTATGAAAATGGTAGGGATGGTGATGCAGGTTGATCATGTGTCATGGGTACTGGTACAGGTACTTGCCTAATATGGAAGCACTTACAGCTAGTAATCTTACATAAAGTGAGGGATAGCTTATGCAATAAGGTAGGCAGGTGTGATAGTCAACCAGCTTATGGGATAGTACTGATCAGGTAAGACAAATGGGATAAAACTAAAATAAATGTAGTAGAGATATAAGGAAGTAGAAAACATAGGAATGAGCACATCTGTCAGTGGGTGTCACTGTGACCCCACTACATTGTACCAGCAATACAAGTTATATGGTAACTTTGCAAGCATCACACTAAAAAGCCGTAAAGTTGAGGTGATAGATGTATGTTAATTGTGGCAGGTGTGTGTGTTTGTAGAGGTTAGTAAACAGAAAGCCATAGTATTCTTTGATTCAAACTATATGTGGCATATCAAAGGTAGTTGTGGGTAAGCAAATAAAGAGGGGTGATTCTACAGTGTAATATATGAATTGCGCAAGGGGAGGTAGAAAAGGAAAGACCATTTGGTAAATTGGTATTGTAGCAGCTTACAGAACTGGCTGTAGGCAACCATACTGCTGTGATAATACCAACAAAGGCTTGCAATGAGGCAGTCAAAACACTGTCAGGTTTTTTGCCATATAAGGCAATTAGACATACTGGTTGTTTAGATCCACTCAAATAGTTGTGAAGGGCATTAAGACCGCAACAATGCCATCCCAACCTTGGCAAAACATTGTACAAACACCAATATGCTTTATCAACTTTATCTGGCTGTCAATTTAGCAAAAGGCTACTGCAATCCTGTTACAAGATTATGTCAATGGTCTTTAACTCCAAGCTGCTGGTGTTATAATGGTGTCATGATGTGATCTTGACAGCAGATCCACAGTGGGTCCACCTGTTGGACCAAATTGTTTTTCATAGGGTTGCTTCCAATATCTCCAAGACTCTTACAATATTAACTTAGTCATAAGTCAGCCAAATCAAAAGAGCTTGGTGCCATCAGAAAGAGCAGAATTTCTTTACCAATCTATGGTCAACAATATGAAATACATCATGCTTGGAACATATCTATACTTCTCATACTTGGGGAAGATTGTTAGCCAGCATATTTAGATCTATGGTTTGGATCATACTCCAACAGGTAAGCAGATCTTAGATGCTTAAATAATACTACTGATATTGGCTTGATATATACCTATAAAGACTCAGAACAGGATCTTTTGGGACACTTTAATGCTGATTGGGGACAGAATTCAGAAGACAGAAGATCCACCACAGGATGCACCTTTATTCACTGTTGAGGAGCAAATTTCTGGATTTCAAGAGAGCAAGTCACCTAAACACTTCCTGCCCTAGAGGCAAAATGTATTGCAGCCTGTGAGGCTACACAAGACACAATGAGGCTAAAGAAGCTTTCTAAAGACATATGCCTAAGTCAAAAATGTTGTAAAAATTTGCAATTCCACTAGGTTATTCACCCAACTTAGATACCTAGATCATTACCAACAAATCCTGGAGAATACTGACTAAATTACCTGTTGGGATACACTTACAGTATATTCACCAAAATATCAGGTATGCAAATTGTGAAACTTCTCAAGGTTGTTCTTACAGCCTCAAACTTGGCACACATGCTGTTGAGACCTTCCTAAACCCATTCTACATGCTTGTTATGTTATAACTGTGCAAGAATACATGTACTACTTTTTATTTAATAGAGCATAAGTGATGACCACTTGGGCTACATGTTCTCCTCAACACTTCCAATACTCCCACACTCTGTTAACAGGCTATGAGCCCCAAGCTTACACTCTCTGCACTATTTGTTACTGCTATTACTGGATTTTCCCTCTCCCGAAAAGTTGGACAGATCAAGCTACCAAGTTTGGAAGGTGGAGATAAAGATGCTGCTACAAGTACAAGGTCTTGGAGATATTGTCACTGTGGAAGAATGCCCCCTAGACATGTTAAAGAGGAAGCCTTAAGGTACCAGAAGAGAGAGCAAAGTGTCTTTATCTGCATTTGCCTTACAGTTAAGGACTGGTTGCTAAATCAGTGCCAATGAGGAAAAACAACATAGAATGCCTGGAAGGCATCAGAAAGCATGCACTGACCATGCTCAGCAGCTGAGAAGATTTATCTAAACAAGAATTAGGGACTATTTACATGCTGCCAGAAGAAGAAATGAAAATCTGATTAGCAAAATTACCCTTTTAGTCGATGAGGCCTTGTATCAGCCCTAGAGTCCAGAACTGAAAATTTGACTGTATATCACATGTATTGAAGGGGCCTGGATGAACAATTAAGAAAATTAAGCACAAATAAGAAGGAAAAAGAAAATGCTTTAATAAGCAATGATAACCAACAAGGGAGATAAAGGGCCATGCTGACAGAGATATTTAGCGGAAAAAGCCTCAATATGTAGATGCTGCAACAACTGAAGCAAGTCTATCAAAGTCTGCATTGTACTTGACCACAAAAGAGGATTCTCAGACTTGGTATATGGACTCTGGAGCATCTCAACACTTCACAGACCTAAATGACCTAGTTACCCAATATCAAGAAATTCCAATTAAGAAGGTTTTCAGCCAAAACAATTGTATACTTGATGAAGTTGAAAAAGGAGCCATTCAGATAAGCCATAGAGGTGGTTAAGGTAGTCACACACCTACCTTCAAAAAGTACATTATGTACCAGAAATATTTAAAAACTCACTATCTGTAAGCAAGGCCACTGCAGAAGGAACCAGTTTCAGCTTCTATAATTCTAGGTGCAGAATGACTAAACAAAATTGAGCCATATTGCTTTGGGTTCAAGATATCAAAATCTATAAAGTTTACTTACATTCCACCATATTTGGAAGCTCATGAAAAAGCACCAATGCCTTGTTGCTGGAAATATAGAGACATCAATTTTGATTAATTGCACAAAATGCTCAGGGATCAGCTAATTTCCAGAGTATGAATTAAATCCCCAGCTGATATAGAGAATTTTGAAGCCTATATATATGGGGAACAAGCATACAGCTATTCAGGAGCACTGGGTTAACCCAACTCAGAAAAAATTACAGCTAATTCACCTGCTCTGAGTGGATATATGCAAAATTTATCCTTAGGCAGAATGAAGTATTTAAGCACTCTTAATGATGCTTATACAAAATACATGTGGGTCTACTTCATGGAATGAGACAAAGAATCTTATTCCAGGCTTAGGGAGTTTCAAGCCATGGTGGACAGAGAAATTGGTGAAAAAATTAAGTAAATGCTCAACAATGGTGGAGAATATACCTCAAGACTCTTCATCCACATCTACATGAGCAATGGGATAATATAAGAGACTACTCTACCATACTTCCTATAGTAATGTGGAGTAGCAGAATGTGCAATCAGAGCAATAATTGACATGTTGAAATCTATGCTCCATGATCCAAAACATTCTATGATCTTTGGTACAATCAATTGCCACAACTTTATACCTTAAAAATAGGTGTCAAAGCAGAAAGCTTCATTATTCTATTCTATTTAGAGCACAGAACTGATACAGACCTTGTGCAGTACATTGAAGAATATTTGGGTGCACAGCATATGCCAAGACACTGCCTGGATATCAGGCAAAATGTGACCCAAAAATTGTAAAACAAGTATTTTTAGGCTACAGCAATAGGAGTAAAGCATACAGACTCTACAATACCAAAGAAAAGCAGCCCATCAGGTGTAGGGATGTGTTGTCTGATGAAAATGCACAATGTTCATAAAAAATGACCTCAGATGATGACAAATCTCACCTCAGTCAACCAATAGCAAGGATTGAATCAGAGCAAAACAATGAAAAAGTTTCTCACACCAGAGAGCTCTACAACTGTAGTTAAGCCTGAATCAGTGTTAAGGAATATCCCATAAGTGATCATTCAAGTATCACTGACTAGGAAACTAACTGAACTAGAAATAGCCAAAATTACTATATCAACAAGGGCGCAAACTTAGCCTATGCCTATTCAGTCCATATTCATGAGCCTCAGACTGGAAAAGAGGGCCTAAATAGCCATTAGAAAAAGCTTTGGAGATCTGCAATGACTGACAAGTATCAGGCCATTGTGGTGGTGTATAAGTCCATGGGAGAGATACATCCAATATTTCTCAAGTGTTTTGTGTGTGGGGTGTTCACTGGGTGCAATAACCTCTGGCAAAAGCTTGCTAGGAATACTTTGGTTCAGTCTCTAATCTAATGTGATGGGGAATAAAGCCACAAGCTTGTTAAGGGAAAACTATTGAGCTACAATCCCCAACTTGGTTGGTGTCTTAACAAAAGTATATGCTGGGTTCAGCATCCTTTGAGATGACAATGTACTAAAGCTTCCAAAGTCAAAACAACTGTAAACTCCACCAGCAGGGACTTGATGAGAATGCAGCTGTGGTCAATAGTTACAAACACAGAAAAGTATCTTTGCCTGTACAAGAACAAACTTGGGAATGAATCAAATATAATAAATGATACCTACTCTGAGTATTCCTCACAAGTAGTGCCTCCAAGGTCAGTTGGCTGTTAGCGTGGTTTCCTGGGAGTGTCCTGTGGTCTGGGGTTGGAAGTTCAGGTGGCAGCAGGTAGCAGTGATCACACTAATCAACAAGTCAGAATATTGATAAAAGGGATAATGACTTATTGTTGACGGATAGCCTCCCTTATATACTTTTCTCACTGGCTAAGTGATTACTAATCATGATATTTCAGAAGGTTCTGGATATCTATAGAAATCATAATGACATCAGAATGACCTAAGAATGCTCTAAGTAGGTGCTGGAAGGTTCTAAGAGGCACAGCACATCCAACCAATCAGAAATCAGTACCCTGAAACCTGTGTTACATAGGGATACCATATGTGGTATGGAAACGGTATGGATGGTGACATGGGCTGATCATGTGTCACAGGTACTGGAGCGGGTACTTGCCTAATGTAGAAGCACTTATAGCTAGTACTCTTACATTAAGTGAGGGGTAACTTATGCAATAAGGTAAGCAGGTGTGATAGTCAACCAGCATATGGGATAGTACTGATTGGGTAAGACAAATGGGATAAAAATGAGTGTAGTGGAGGTATAGGGAAGTAGAAAATAAGGGAATGAGCACATCTGTCAGTGGGTGTCACTGTCACCCCACTACACCATGATGGGAAATTAAACCTGGGAGTTAGTCAAATTACCAGTCAACCAAATATCAATTGGATGCAGATTGGTCACAGTAACAAGATACAAAGCTGATGGTACAATTGAGATATACAAAGCAAGATTTGTGGCCCAAGAATACTCTCAAACAAAAGGACCTGACTATACTGAGACCTGTGCACTGGTAGCCAAGTTTAATTCCATCATATTAATGTTGGCTATTGCAGCCAAGTATGAGTTTTTGTACATCAAATGGATTTAAAAGCTGCATTTTTGAGTAGAGAACTTGATGAGGATGTGTATATGAGCCAGCCTAATGGGTTTGCTAGCCCCCTGTTGGTTGGCAAGCATTAGAAATTTCCAAGTACAAAATGGATTACTGTAGGCAAGCAGATACCCCAATGCAGACAAACCTTATCTTAGTCAAAACTCTTCCAAGTCAAGAAAGCTGGTGCCATCTGAAAGCCCTGACTTTCCTTATCAATCTATAGTTGGCCGTTTGATGAAGATCATGCTTGGAACATGTCCAGATATCTCTTATTCAGTGGGAGCTGTGAGCCAGCATAATCAAACTAGGATCCAATCATATTGCAGCAGTTATGCAGATTTTTAGATACCCAAAAGTAACTGCTAATATCTGCTTAAGGTACTCCTTTAAGGATTCTGAACAGGATCTTGTGGAATGCTTGGATGCTGATTGGGGACAAATTTAGAATACAGATTTCCACCACAGGATAAATTTTTCCTTACTGTAAAGGAGCAGTTTCATAGAATTCAAGAAAACAACCAACCATAGCACTTTCTACCACCAGTGTAGAGTATATTGCAGTCTATGAGTCTACAAGAAAAGCAATGTGGCTACAAAAGCTTTTTCATTATTTAGTTTTATGTCAAAAAATTCCTTTTACTTCATTTGCAGATAATCAACAATGCTCACAAATATATAGAGATCCAACTTTTCATGCTAGAACTGGGCACATAGATACTAGAAATCATTTCATATGTGAAGCTATGGAGTATAAATTAATTAATTTAGTTTACTCTCCTTGAGATGAAATGATTGCATACATGTTTACCAAATCATTTGCTATAGGCAAACTTGAATAGTGTGGTTGAAGACCAGCAAGTGGCCATCATAACATCACTACCACCTGTATTAGCAGCTATATTGTCAGCTCATACCAAAGCATTAATAAGGCAATTAGGTGCAGTGGCTGATAGGACTGATGTAATGGCCCAGAGAAATTAGGAAATAGTCCAGATACAGGATGAGCAGATGATATGTGTAGAGCAAACAATATTCCAGGTAGAGAAAGCAGTATCTTTGCTGCAAGGAAGGAACTCAAGTAGCTCAATGTTACAGCCAAGAATTGAGCCATTTCCCAATGTAACAGCAGAGGAACACCATACAGTTTTTGAAGCAGAACAACAGTGTCCAAAGACAAAGCCCACAGAAAAACCTATCACAGCATGGGAGGGAGACAATGTGATGTTTATACCAAAGCCTAAAAATCAAGAGGCATTGAAGATCTGTGAAGCCATTGAGTGCAATAATGAACAGTGGGCTACAATTCAAGAGGCTGTCAGAAGTCTAGCATGCCATTACCTTAAGGCAGGCATACCATGGGACCATCCAGAGCTCAAGGCCAAGCCAAATGTGCTTAACTTGTTCTATGAGCATTATCCTGTATTCAAACAGGCAAACAGATTTGATGCCAGCATTGGTAGGCTTAGAAAGAATCTTAAGAGTAGCAGAAACTCCAAAAGGCAGAAGAACAAGGGTGTCATTGCAAAAAACTAGCAGCTTCCTCAAGACCCCATTACAAGAAGGGTCAAAGCTCCAAACAAGCATCAAAGAGATGTCTAGTAGCTGGAACAGTGCCAATAAGGACAAGCAGGCAGACACTGCTGTACTAGCACAACATATATCAAGGAAAAAGCATAGTAACACTCAAGAAGCACTCAGTCAAAGTGGTGGTGAAGGACCTGGCAGTGAAAGAAACCAGCAGCATTCTCAGGAGCCTGTCATAACTACAGCTGAGAGCACAAAACAAGTGGTAAAGAAACATCAAGTTGCCAGGAGAGTGCCAGCAAGGGACAAGCAGGCCAAAACAGATGCGTCAGAGCAGCATTTATCAAGGAAAAAACATTGTTCATTACAAGAAGCACTCCAACAGAGTAGCAGTGATTGACCTGGCAGTGATAAAGGAAAAGATAAAGGGAAAAATGTCTACCCAAGCCTGAGACAGGGAAGCGTACAATGAAACTGCAGCTCTTACCAATTAATTCCATAGGCCTGGAGCAAGCTATATCCTATCATAGCAAAGAAGAATTACCAACAAGAAATCAGCTATTTTCACAAGAGTTGGAAGCACAGGCAGTTGAGCTAAACTCCAGCAAGGTAGTTAGGTTTGCAGAGAAAGGCAACTTGTCCACCACAGCCTCCATATCCTCCATTGTTTACAGAGTGGAGATCCTACTGACAGACAAGGCTACAACATCATGAACTTGAAAGACTATCACAATGCCTTTGGTATAATTTTGGAACATTAATAGGCACCCCAAGAGGTTGCAGCACTTCTTTAAAAGCAGTGCTGGAGAAAATGAACTTGAATATTGCAAGGATTTATTGCTAAGACTGGCAGATGAGGTGCTAGACCTTGCGGTGCCAGCTGAAGACCAGTACATGTAGGAACCAGTGAATGAACAGTGGTGCAAAGCAGCTGGATTCCCTCTGGAGTCATGGCACAGAGCATTGCAGCAGATATACTTATAGAGTGGTGGATTTTAATGGAGATACTTGTTGAGTGTGGGGTTGGGCTTAATGTTAGTGTAGGGTATAGGTATTTGTGTAGGTAAATACAAATGGCAATTGAGGTACAACTGAAGTTTCAATGGAAATAAATTAATTTTTACGCAAAAAAGTAAGAGAAATGTTTAAGTCAGAAAGTATGGAGTTTGAAAAAGAGGCAATAGCCAATCAATGTACACAAACATAGGAAGTGATTGAGTGTCTGGTGTAGTGGGGTCACAGTGAGACCCACTAACAGATGTGCTCATTCCCATATTTTCTACTTCCCTATTTTTCTACTACACTTATTTTAGTTTTATCCCATTTGTCTTACTTGATCAGTACTATCCCATAAGCTACCATACTATCACACCTGCTTACCTTATTGCCTAAGTTATCCCACACTCTATGCAAGATTTTTAGCTGTAAGTGCTTCTATATTTGGTAAGTACCTGCACCAGTACCCATGACACATGGTCAGCCTGTGTCACCATCCCTACAATTTTTATACCATATATGGTATCCCTATGATACACAGGTTTCAGAGTACTGATTCCTGATTGGTTAAATGTGCTCTGCCTCCTAGAACATTCCAGCACCTACTAAGAATATCTCAGCTCATTCTTAGGTCATTAAGATTTCTATTGACCTCTGGAACCTTCTGATGCACCATGATTTGTAATCACTTAGACAGTGAGAAAAGTATATAAGGGAGGCAATCCCTCAACAATGTATCATCATCCCTTTTATCAATATACCGACTTGTTGATTAGTGTGATCACTGCTACCTGCTGCTACCTGAACTTCCAACTCCAGACCACAGGACACTCCCAGGAAACCATGAATAGAGCCAACTGACCTTGGAGGCACTACTTGTGAGGAATACTCAGAGTAGGTATCTTTTATTATATTTGATTCTTTCCCAAGTTTGTTCTTGTACCAGCAAAGATGCTTTTCTGTCTTTGTAGCTATTGACCACAGCTGCATTCTTATCAAGTCCCTGCTGGTGGAGTTTACAGCTGTTTTGACTTTGGAAGCTTTGGTACATTGTCATCTCAAAGGATGCTGAACCCAACATATACTTTTGTTAAGATGCTGACTAAGTTGGGAATTGTAGCTCAATGGTTTTCCCTTAACAAGCTTGTGGATTAAATTCCCATCACATTAAATTAGAGACAGAACCCAAGTATTTCTAGCAAGCTTTTGCCAGAGGTTATAGCACCCGGTGAACACCACACACACATAACACTTGAGAATTGTTGAACATATCTCTCCCTTGGACCTATAAACCACCACACCAGGATCATATAATGAGCAAATTGATAGGGAACTAATCAACAGTCACTAATATATTGTTCAGATGAGGAATTTTGACTAAGTTGTTTGTGAAATCTGAGGTGCAATTATTTTTCAACAGTCTATGCACAGTATCCTGACAGGATCAGTACCTCTGAGTAATGGGTCTTGAGATTTGTGAAGGCCTTTTGATGGGACCATCACAGTAGTTTCCTATAGGGGTAGTACCTGCGACTTGACTTGTCTTCCTATCTCCCCACACATCTGCTCTATAGGAAACTCCCAAAAGGTGAAGCAAGGTCTAATATTCTCAACACACCAGGCAAGATGGAGTAGCAAGTGAATACAGTAGCAGCAGATATCTACAAGCTCAGCTTTATGTTTGTAATATAGCCACTCAAATCCCATAACAAACTCTTTGCACAAAGCTGTAGATGTGTCAAGTTGGCATTAGTGATCTACTTCCATATAGATATTCCTACAATGTTTACTTATGACTCCCAATGCTTCCAATGTATTCTTGGAAGAAATGGCTTCAGAAGGCCACTTGAATCAATACATATCTAGTTCATCCAGTCCTTGCACCTGCATTGTTGCATATGCATATAGATGTGGATTAGAGCTTGTGAAAGGTACCTAGGGTAGCAGATACTTTGTGATATCTTTCCAATTCTTTCAAATTTCTCTGGTATCTCAAAGGGCTCAATTAGCTTGAAATTCCCCTGGTACAACCTGGTCATCAGTCTGGAGATATTGTTGATAGGCAAAAGCATTGCTCCCAGTAGAAAGCTTTTGCTGCAACAAATACCCTCTATCTTAAGTATATCTGGTTTCCAATTAATTCCATATTCAGGTCAATTGCATATAGTTTGCCAACTTTGCTCAAATTGCATGCTGATTTCTGTATGCTCTCTCTGTTGAAAGATGATGTTCTTAGTGTAGGTATTTGGGCAATAATAATGTATGTGAGTTATGGAATAAGTCCCCTGGATCTCATACATCTGAGAGCAATACCATCCATTGTGTCCAGAAAAGCCGCTATCTTGCTGATGGCTGGGGTATCTGCAATGCATATAATAATATGCACTTTACAGGATGGCCAATTAATGTCATCCCACTGGAAAGCATACAAGACTCATCCAGCAATAGATACAGGTAGCTGTTCAGGTTGAACAGTGACTTAGGCCCAGATACCAGTGAGACTACCATCAGATCTTGGCTCTGATACCATAGGATAGGCAGCAGGCTCATGTTGACAAGAATCAGTAGCCAGAAGGATTTGCTGGTAGAGTACTTGTTTAATTAGAATCCATCAAGTGCTAAGGCAAAGGCATGGTCATACATACCTTCAAAGTAGCCCTTGCTTCTTAGCTGTTTGTAATGTTTGCCATTGAATATATCTGATACATTTGCGCTTGATTGATACTGAGTGTGGTACTTTATAGCTTCACAACATTTGTTGGACAGCATGAGCTTCTTAATACGGGGTATTACCAGAATATATCTGGAGTGTGAACAATGCTTTCCCCCAATGGTGGTGGATTCCTGACAAGTTGGGCCACTTGCAATGGTGGCATTTTCTGATGTGAATGCCATGTAACTGTTAACACATGCTAGTATTGGGATGATCTCTAGGTCATATCCCAATGAAAAGTTATTGAGATGATCCTGTCGAAAGGCCATCACAAAGTTAGAGTCCTCTGACTAAGAGGTACTGATCCCATCAGGATACTGTCCAGAGACCATTGAAGATTATTACACCCCATATTTCACAAAAATCTTAGTCAAAATTTTTCATCACAATGATGTATAAGTGGCATTTGATTGGTTCCCTGCCAATTTGCTCACTTTCTGATCCTGGACACTCTACTGCCTCCTACCTTTGAGTGCATTGATTGGCAATTGCCTCTTTTTCATGCTCCTTACTTCCTGACTCAACCATTTCTCTGACATTTCATGGGTGCAAATAAATTTATTTTTGTCAAAACTTCAGATATACCTCAATTGCCAATTGTATTGACCTATACAAGTCCCTATACCCAACACTAACAATATGCCCAACCCCACACTCAACAAGTAAAAACATTAAAATCCACCACTCGAGAAGTATTTCTGCTGTAACACTCTGTTTCCACAACTTTGGCAGGAACCCAATGGCTTAATGCCACTGTTCATTCACTGGTTCCTACACATCCTGGTCTTCAACCACCACTGCAAGGTCTAGCACCTCATCTGCCAGTCTTTGCAATAAGTCCTTGCAATATTCCATTGCGTTTTCTTCAGCACTGCTCTTGAAGAAGTGCTGCAACCTCTTGGTGTGACTATTAATGTTCCAAAATTACACTAAAGGCTTAGTGGTAGTCTTTTGAGCTCTTGACATTGTAGCCTTGTCTGTTAGTGGGATCTTTACTTTGTCAACAATGGAGGATGAGGAGGCTGTGGTAGACAAATTGCCTTATTCAGCAAACTCATCTACCTTGCTGCAGTGTAGCTCAACTGGCTGTGCTTACAACTCTTGTGAAGACAGCTATTTTCTTATTTGTAATTCTTCTTGGCTATGAAGAGATTCAGTCAGTTCTAGGCTTGCGGCATTAATTGGTAAGAACTGCAGTTTTTTTTTCATGCCTCCCTTTCTCAGGCTTGGGTAGACATTTTTCCCTTTACCTTTTGCTTAATCACTGCCAGGTCTTTTGCTGCAACTTTGTCTGAGTGCTTTTTATAAAGAACTACACTTTGTCTTTGATAAATTCTGCTCTGGAGCATCTGCTTAGGCCTGCTTGTTCCTTGCTGGCACTCTTCTGGCAACCTGCTGTTTCTTTTTTGCCTGTTTTGAGCTCTCAACCATAGTTGTGGTGGGCTCCTGTAAAAGCCGCTGGTTTTATCACTGCTAGGTCCTTCACTGCTGCATTGACTGAGTGCTTCTTGAGTGATACTACGCTTTTTCCTTGAATAAATGTTGTGCTGGTGCATCTATGTCTGCCTGCTTGTCCCTAATTGACACTCTTCCAGCTATCTGACATCTCTTTGATGCTTGTCTGGAGCATTTGGCCCTGCTTTTAACAGGCTCTTGAGAATGCCGCTGGCTTTTAGCCATGGCACCCTTGTTCCTGTGACATTGATAGTTGCTGCCATTCTTAAGATACTTTCTTAGCATACCAATGCTGGCCCAAAATCCATTTGCCTGTTTGAATCCAGTATAATGCTCATAGAACAAGTCATGTGCATTCTGCTTGGCCTTGAGTTCCTGATGGTCCCATGGTATGCTGGCCTGGACGTGATGGTGTGCTAGACATCAGACAGCCTCTTGAATATCAGCCCACTCTTCATTATTGCACTCAACAGCTTCACAGATCTTCAATGTCTTTTGATTTTTAGGCTTTGGTATACACACCACACTGTCTCCCTTCCAGGCTGTGATAGGTTTTTCTGTGGGCTTTATCTTTGGGTGCTGTTGTTGTGCTTCAAAGACTGTACAGTGTTTCTCTGCTGTTACATTGGGAAATGGCTCAGTTCTTGGCTGT
The DNA here is from genome assembly GCA_002104905.1 of Basidiobolus meristosporus CBS 931.73. Classification (NCBI taxonomy): domain Eukaryota; kingdom Fungi; phylum Basidiobolomycota; class Basidiobolomycetes; order Basidiobolales; family Basidiobolaceae; genus Basidiobolus; species Basidiobolus meristosporus. Next base: position 62,773 of record MCFE01000264.1, on the reverse strand, counting down.
GACATTGTGCAACTTGGGTTTCTTCTTTCCAGTAAAGATACTGCTTTCTCTACCCGGGATATTGATTGCTCTACACATGTTATCTGCTCATCCTGATTCTGGACTATTTCCTGATTTCTCTGGGCCATTGCATCTATCATAGCAGCCACTGCACCTAATTGCTTCATTAATGCTTTGGTATGAGCTGACAACATACTTGCTAATATGCATGGTGGTATTGTTTTGACAGCCACTTGCTGGTCTTCAACTGAGGGTACTGCATTTGCTACATTCTCATCTGCCTCAGCATAACAGTCATCTTGTGGCTCTGTGGAGGTTCTCAACTGCCAACTTGACTGAGAGCCTGAGGAGTCCACATTATTACCTTCAATGGGCACACTGTCCACAGGGCCTTTTTTGGATGTAGCCCTGCTTGTTGCACTAAATGTCAAAGCAAGCTGTTGTCCAACAGTTCTTCTGTTGCTGTCAGTGGTGGGGTTTGGTTGGGAATCAGATGACTTTGCTTTATCCTTTGGCAGTATATATATGGAAGTGAGTCAAACCAATGGGGAAATAGTGTTACATATACATGTGTATGTGGAGCCATAACTTTATTTATAATGCATACTATGGCAGGTTATCATTGAATCTTACATTCATGTAGGTGCAATGTCTCAAATACAAGACTGTCTTAAGTTCACATGAATATTGACCAAAAAGTGAAATAATAGCATTACACAGTTGAAGGTCAAACTGTTTGCCCCATGGACAGGATAACTTTGACTCAACGCCATAAGAGAAGAGAAAAAGACCATGTGGCTATTGTGGCAAGTCTCTCAGCCATGAAGCACGCAGACAGCATAGGGAGTATTGCAAGGATCATGGCCAGTGTTTTGCCACACAAGTCCTATTTGACCATTCATTGGTCACTACTGCACCAACATTATCTTGCTGGCCAGTTAATACTTCTATAACAGCATCTGGCCATCTTTGGCACCTTGTGCAAACTGAGTTAGGTGTGTTTGTGATGCCTTTAGCCTCATCTCAGCCTTCTGAATATAGCATGCAGAGTGATTGCTCTGACAAGGAAGGTTCACTGATAGATTTTGAGCCTTTCTCCCCTATTGACAGTACTGCATATGAGCCCAGTCAGATCCCTATATGCAATGAGACAACACCCATTGAAACAAATGCCAAGGATACTTTATGGAGCCAAGTGAGCCCAGTAATCCAGCAACTGGTGAGTGATACAATGATGTGGCTAGAGAGGTGTCACATTTCCACTAATATTAGTAATGGGGGCTTTTAGGATATATTACTGCCTCTTGCCAAATTCATCCCAGAATCTGCCACTCAACTTATGGTATCAGAGCAATAATCTGATGGTAGTCTCACTAGTATCTGGGCCTAAATCACTGTCTAACCTGAATAGTGACTTGTATCCATTGCTGGAAAAATTTTGTATGCTTTCCAGCAAGATAACAGTAAATGGCCATCATGTAAAAGTGCATAGTATTATTTGTATAGGAGATACCCCAGCTATCAGCAAGATAGCAGGTTATCCAGGCACAATGGATGGTATTGCTGTCAAATGTGTGAGATCAAGGGGAGTTACTCCAAAACTCACACACATTATTATTACCCAAACACCAGCACTAAGAATATCATCTTTCCACCAAGAGAATGTACAGAAGTCAGCATGCAATTGCAGCAAAGTTGGCAAGCTATAGGTCACTGGCCAGAATATGGAATCAATTGGAAACTGGAGATACTCAAGATAGAGGGTATTTGTTGGAGCTAAAGCTTTCCACTGGGAGTAATGTATTTGCTTTTCAACCATATCCGTATACTGATGACCAAGTTGTACATGGGGCATTTCAAGCTAAATGAGCCCTCTGAAATACCAGAGAAATCTGAAACAGTTGGCAAGATATTACAGAGTGTCTGCTTCCCTAAGTACTTCTCTCAGGCTCCAATTAATATTCATACCTATATGCAACAATACAAATGCAAAGACTGGATGAACTGGATATATATTTATTCAAGTGGCATTCTGAAGCCATTCCTACCAAGAGTGCATTGGAGCATTGGGAGTCATATGTGGACATTGTAAGAATATTTATCCAGAAGTGGATTGCCAGTGCCAACCTGATGCATCTACAGCTGTTGTTCAAGGAGTTTGTGACAGGATTTGAGCAGCTATACTAAAAGCATAAAGCTGAACATGTAGATCTCTGCTGCTACTGAATCCATTCTCTACTCCATCTTGCACAGTGTGTGGAGAATATTGGGCCTTGCCTCACCTTTTGGGAGCCTCCTATAGAGCAGATGTGTGAAGAGATAGGAAGACAAGTCAAGTTGCAGGTCCTACCATATCCAAATCTCATCAAGAATATTACCTTAAAGTCCAGCATGGATGTGATGAGTTGGCACATGGAGAACAGCCAGGAAGAGTTGAAAATTACCAAGGGCAAATGTGCACATGAACACACCTATGCATATGGCATTAAGAAGCTAAGTAGCCCTAATGCATGGGTAATCAGTTAAGTAATCCAAAGTTGGGTTGGGAGCAACAAGCAACTAATTTTTATAGGAAAACTCAACCAAAGTATACTGGCTTTCTCTTGGTCAAAGCCAACTTCTACACCATTCAATATGGAATTGACACAAACAAAAGCCAGAGCACACCTATAAGGGGGACTAGAATCCAGTAGGGAGAAGGAATATATTGGCTAAATACCAAGAAGTTCTTTGCTGATATTCAGGAGGTATTTATGGCAAAAGTGGTGACAACCAAGCATATGCTTGCAAGATGCGGCAGGTATGCGCATTTGTAGAGGTTAGTAAGCAGGAGGCCATGTTTTTTTTGATTCAGACTATATGTGAAATACCCAAGGTAGTAGTGGGTAAGCAAATAAAGAGGGGCAATTCTACAGTGGAATATATGAATTTCACAAGGGGAGGTAGAAAAGGAAATACCATTTGGTAAATTGGTACAGTAGCATTATACAGAACCAGCTGCAGGCTGTCATACTGCCAATGTAATGCCATCAGAGTCTTGTTGTGAGGCCATCAAAATACCATCAAGTTGTTGTAAAAATTTGTATTTCCACCTAAATATTCACCTAACTTAGTCACTTAGATCATCACCTTCAAATCCTAGAGAATACTGACCAAATTCCTTGTTGGGATTTACTTAGAATATTTTCACCAAAATGCCAGGTACCCAGAACATGAAAATTCTCAAAGTTGTCCAAACAGCCCCAAACTTTGCACACATGCTCTTGGGACCTTCCTTAACCTATTCTACGTGTTTGTAATGCCAAGACCAGGTAAAAGTATAAATACTACTTTTACATTCAATAAATCATTAAGTGAAAACCACATAATCTACTTGTTCTCCCAATCACTTCCAATATCTCCAAGACTCTTACAACAGGTTATGAGCCCCAAGCTGTCACTCTCTGCAATGTCCGCTACTGCTATTACTGGAATTTTTCCCTCTGCTGAAAAGTTGGATGGCTCTAACTACCAAGTGTGGAAGGTGAAGATGAAGATGCTGCTACAAGAAAGAGGCCTTTGGGATATTGTCATGGGAGAAGAATGCCCTCCTAAAAATGTGGGAGAGGAAGCCTTAAAGTACCAGAAGAAAGAACAAAGTGCCTTTAACTGCATTTGCCTTAATGTCAAGGACAAATTGCTAATTCAATGCTCAAGAGCAAAAACGGCAAAGAATGCCTGGAAGGCATTAGAAGACACCTACCAGTCATGTTCAGCTGCCAAGAAAATGTATCTGAGAAGAAAATTCTTTACTACAAAGATGCTGCCAGGAGAAGAAATGAAATATCCAATTAACAGAATTACCCTGCTGGTAGAGGAGATGGAATCTGTGGGTGTACCAACTACTGATGAGGATGTGATAGTTACCATCCTGAATAGCCTGACAGACGAGTTTCAGGGCCTTGTATCAGCCCTAGAGTCCAGAACTGAAGATTTGACCTTAAATTACGTATATGGAAGGCTCCTGGATGAAGAATTAAGGAAATCAAGCGCCAATAAGAAGGAAGAAGAAAATGCTTTAATAAGCAATGATAACCAACAAAGGAGGTACCCAAGACCCTACAAAGGCAACAGCAACCTATTTTGCAACTACTGCAAAAGGAAAGGACACACATCAGACCGGTGTCTCAAAAAGAGAGATTATCAGCAAAAGAAGCCTGAATATGGAAATGCTGCAACAACTGAAGATAGACTATTGATATCTGCACTAAATATGACCACAAACAAGGATTCTCAGACGTGGTATATTGACTCTGGAGCTTCTCAACACTTTACACACCAAAAAGAACTTTTTACCCAATATCAAGAAATTCCAATTAAGAAGGTTTTCATGGGTGACAATAGAACACTTGATGCAGTGGGAGAAGGAACTATCCAAGTAAACCTTAGAAGCAGTGAAGGAAGCCATACACTGACCTTTAAAGAAGTACTCTATGTACCAGAAATAGCCAAGAACCTACTCTCTGTAAGCAAGGCCACAGCAGAAGGACTCAGTTTCAGTTTTGACAATTCTGGATGCAGGATCACTGATCAAAATGGTGCTCATATTGCTTTGGGCATCAGAGATCAGAATCTATACAGGTTGACTTATATTCCATCATATTTGGAAGCCAATATAAGTAACTTAAATGAAGAAACACCAATGCTTTGGCACAGGAGATTTGGACACATCAATTTTGATTATTTGCGTAAAATGATCAAAGATCAGCTAATTTCTGGAGTGAAAATTGATCCCCCAGCTAATTTGGAGCACTGTGAAGCCTGCATATATGGGAAACAAGCCAGACAACCGTTTAAGAGTTCTGGGTTAATCAAAACTAAGAAAAAATTAGATCTAATTCACTCAGATCTGTGTGGACCTATGCAAAATTTATCCTTAGGCGGGATGAAGTATTTAATCACTTTTATTGATGATTATACAAGATACACATGGGTCTACTTCATGGAGAGAAAGGAAGAAGCTCTGTCTAAGATCAGGGAGTTTAAAGCCATGGTGGAGAGAGAAACTGGTGAAAAAATCAAGAAAATACGCTCTGACAATGGTGGAGAATATACCTCCAAACTCTTCATCCACTTCTGCAAAATTCATGGGATAAAGCAAGAGACTACTGTACCATACTCCCCACAGCAAAATGGAGTAGCAGAACAAGCTAACAGATCAATAATTGATATGGCAAGATGTATGATCCATGATCAAAAATTATCCTATGATTTTTGGGCGGAATCAGTTGCCACTGCTGTATATCTTAAAAATAGGAGTTATAACAGAATACTTGTTGATTCTACTCCATTTGAAGCATGGTATGGATACAGACCAAGTGCAGAACATCTAAGAATATTTGGGTGTACAGCATATGCCAAAAAACTGGCCGGAAATCAGTCAAAATTTGAGCCAAAAAGTGTAAAATGTATATTATTGAGCTACTGCAATGAGAGTAAGGCATACAGACTCTACAATACCAAAGCAAAGAAGCTGATCAAGTCCAGGGATGTGTTGTTTGATGAAAATTCAAAATTTTCACAAAAAATGACATCAGATGATGACAAAAATCTGATCTCAAGTCCACCAATTGTCAGGATTGAATCAGAGCAAAACAATGAAAATTTTTTCACTCCAGAGGACTCTACAACTGTGGTTCAGCCAGAATCAGTGCCCAGGAATATCCCAGAAGTGATCATTCCAGTATCAAATGCCCGGAGATCCAATTGGACAAGAAATAGCCCGAATTACTATATTAATGAGGGTACAAACTTAGCCTATGCCTATGCAGTCCATATTGATGAGCCCCAGACTGTAAAAGAGGCCCTAAATAGCCCTCAGACAAAGTTTTGGAGATCTGCAATGACTGAGGAATATCAGGCCCTGATGGAAAATCAAACTTGGGACATAGTCAAAAAATCAATTGGATGCAGATGGGTCTTCAAGACAAAATACAAGTCTGATGGTACAATTGAAAGATACAAAGCAAGACTTGTAGCCAAAGGATACTCTCAAACAAAAGGACTTGACTATACTGAGACCTTTGCACCGGTAGCCAAGTTTAATTCCATCATATTAATATTGGCTATTGCAGCCAAATATAAGTTTTTTATTCATCAAATTGATGTAAAAACTGCATTTTTGAATGGAGAACTTGATGAGGACGTGTATATGGACCAGCCTGATGGGTTTGTTGACCAAAATAACCCCCATTTGGTCTGCAAGCTTAAAAAGTCACTATATGGTCTCAAACAATCACTGAGAGCCTGGAATTGCAAGATAGATTCATATTTGGAATCTTTGAGTTTCAAAAGAAGTAATGCTGACTATAGTATATACTATAAGCCAGATAGAGCAAATCCAGTTATATTAGCTCTATATGTGGATGATCTTATTATAGTCGCCAATAACCTAGAAACATTGGAAGAGACTAAATCCAGCCTATCTAAGGAGTTCAAGATGTCTGATTTAGGAGAACTTAGTTACTACTTAGGGATTAAGTTCTCCATAGACAGAAGTACCCAGACTATTACCCTAAGCCAATCCAAGTATATTCAAGATATACTAAAGAAGTACAAAATGGAAGACTGTAAACCGGCAGCTACCCCAATGGAGACAAACCTTAACTTGGTCAAAACTCAACCAAATCAAGAGAGCTTGGTGCCATCTGAAAGCCCTGACTTTCCTTATCAATCTATGGTCGGCAGTCTGATGTATATCATGCTTGGAACACATCCAGATATCTCATATTCAGTGGGAGTTGTCAGCCAACATAATCCAAATTATGGATCTGATCATATTGCGGCAGTTAAGCGGATTTTTAGATACCTAAAAGGAACTGCTGATATCTGCTTAAGATACACTTATAAGGATTCAGAACAGGATCTTGTGGGATACTCTGATGCTGATTGGGGACAAAATTTAGAAGACAGAAGATCCACCACAGAATACACTTTTCTTTACTGTAAAGGAGCAATTTCATGGAATTCAAGAAAGCAACCAACCGTAGCACTTTCCACCACAGAGGCAGAGTATATGGCAGCCTGTGAAGCTACAAAAGTAGCAATGTGGTTAAGAAAGCTATTTACAGATTTAGGCCTATGTCAAAAAACGCCTATTACTTTATTTCAAGATAATCAAGGATGTATACAATTAGGTAGAAATCCAACTTTTCATGCTAGAACCAAGCACATAGATATTAGACATCATTTCATACGTGAAGCTATAGAGAATAACTTAGTTAGCTTAGTTTACTGTCCTACAGATGAAATGATTGCAGACATATTTACCAAACCATTAGCTAGAGACAAGTTTGAATATCTTAGGTCAAAATTAGGACTAGTCAGTATGAGCATTTAGCTGAGTGGGAGTGTTGTAAAAGTTTGTATTTCCACCTAAATATTCACCTAACTTAGTCACTTAGATCATCACCTTCAAATCCTAGAGAATACTGACCAAATTCCTTGTTGGGATTTACTTAGAATATTTTCACCAAAATGCCAGGTATCCAGAACATGAAAATTCTCAAAGTTGTCCAATCAGCCCCAAACTTTGCACACATGCTCTTGGGACCTTCCTTAACCTATTCTACATGTTTTAATGCCAAGACTAGGTAAAAGTATAAATACTACTTTTACATTCAATAAATCATTAAGTGAAAACCACATAATCTACTTGTTCTCCAAATCACTTCCAATATCTCCAAGACTCTTACAACAAAAATTAGGACTATTCAGTAAGAACAATTAAATCAGTGGCAATGTTGTAAAAATTGGTAATTCTACCCACATGTTTTCCTGAACTAGTTACTTAAATCATTACCTACAAATCTTAGAGAATACTAATCAAATTCCTTGTTGGATTTTACTTGGAATACTCCAACAAAAATAGCAGGTACCCAGAATATGAAAATTCTCAAAGTTTCTCAAACTGCCCTAAACTTTGCACAAATGTTCTTGGAGCCTTTCTAAGCCTATTCTGCATGTCTTTCATGCCAAGACCATGTAAAAGTACAAATATTTTGCTTCATTCACTATATCATTGAGTGAAATCTATATATTCTATATGTTCTCCCAATCACTTCTAATATCTCCAGGACTTTTACAACAAGAAATCCCCTACTACATTTTTATAAGATAATCAAGAATGCACCTAACTTAGTCACATAGATCACTACCTACAAATCTTCACAAATTCTAACCTAGTTCCCTGGTGGGATTTGCTCAGAGTATTTTCACTAAATTGCAGGGACTCAGAACATGAAATTTCAGAGTAATCCCAAGAACCCCAAACATTACTCACATGCTCTTGGGACCTTTCTGAGCATATTTTACATGTTTGTTTTTCCAAGACCATGTAAAAGTATAAGTATCACTTTTACATTCAGTAAGTTGCTAAGTGAAAACCACATAATCTACTTGCACTCCCAATTACTTCCACTATCTCCAAAACTGTTACAACAACTTCCATCCTAATTACAGCAAAGGAAACAGCTCCAGTAATACCAGCAGCAGATATTCCCAAGAGTAACAGCATGTGACTCTTAGCCTGCTCTAAGAGCTTGGAGCTATAGGAGGTGATTGGGAAAAACAAGTATATTTTGTGGTTTTCACTTAATAAGACATTGAGTGTAAAAGTAATATTTATACTTTTGTATGGTCTGGGCAGAGCAAACCCATAGACCATGTTTAGGAATGTCCCAAAAGCATGTCTACAAAGTTTGGGGCTGTTTGGGCAACTTCAACATTTTTCATGTTCTGGGTACCTGATGTTTTGTACAAAATATTCCAAGTAAATCCCAACAAGGAATTTGGCCACAATTCTCCATGATTCTAGACTATGACCCAAGTGACCAAGTTAGGTGAGTATGTATGTATGTGTGTAAGTCAAGGAATTTTTGAGGAAGTGAAAGATATTTTGACTGCATTAAAGACCAATCAATTGCACAAGCATAATCTAGTTGTACTAATCGGGTGGCTTACTAACTAATTGCAACATATCCAGCACCCAACGATGGACCGTCTTGAAAGTGGATCGGTTGCATCAGCCTTTGTAAATTTGATTAGGTTCGTCGACACTAACGAACTCCAACCCTTGGGGAGCTGGGAGAGACGTACCGACTCGATTAGAATTTCGAATTTAGGATCTTGGATTGGCATAGCATTCATTGCAATTGCTTGGGCCATCGCAGGGTAAATTGGAGTTTGAGATCGATGCTGGCGAACCCTCCTCATCTGAATTATACTCATTTCACTCTCTATGGCTCCTTAGTGATGATTGAGGCATTGACTCACACCAATCCTACCGAAAGATGTTGGCACACAGCTATCTGGTAGAATGCTGTTTGAATGCGGAGAAACCAAAAACCCGGCCGTCGTTGAGGTTCACGTGAAAAACTGGGAACAGACGTTTAAAACGTATAGGGCAGATATTTATTAGTATACATTAGAGACCAACAATTAAAAAACTCCAAAACTATGGGAGGGGTAACAGAGGTATAGTGCAGGGCGATACCCTTGAGGGACTTCGGTGGCACTTGACTCGGTCACTAGACTGATCCGAGATCTTCAAACTGTGCCTGGCCTGGTCGGTTGTTGTTGAGGATTGGGCGAGGCTGTGAAATGATATTTCCCCTGACCACAATCAGGATGGCCATGTTTTGATCGGATTCCTCGGAGGGGTTGCTCTTTAATGTCACCATCGAGCCATCCTGGGTATACTGTCCGCGACTGATCCTGGTGACGACCTCGTTCTCAGGGATGGCGAACTTGACCTGCCAGGCATTCGAGATTGGGGAGTTTGTTGTGCTGCGAATTCGTAATAGAGTGATAAACTCCTTCTCAGAGGCATCAGCCGCGTCCTCCACAAAATCAATCATGATGTTTCTGTTCTCTTTGGCTTGGACTTGGGCCTCCTCAGCAACGAATCGTCTGCGGATCAAGCCATTAGGCGCCCCGCACGATTGAACATTTTTCCCAGCCGCCCAGTCACAATAGACGCCAGAGCTGCCTTTTGCACAGTAGAGTGATTGATCTGTACTACATGGGCGCAGTATCCATTGGCCTATACGTGTAGAATAACTCAATACGCGCTCAACATTGCCGGCCAAATTAAACGTTACTTACCATTCAAACATGAAGCATAGTTGTATCCATTGCAGCCGGTTTCGTTTTCTGAACATGGAGCTCCTTCAACAGGGCACTCCTGGCTCGGTGCGGTTGCTACTGGCGATGGTTCGGAAGCTTGAGTTGTGGAGGTGCTAGGTGACGGCTTGGAGGATTGCTCTGTCGTAGAACTAGATGATAACGAGGGACTGGTTGACTGATCGGCAGATGTGGCTGGTTTCTGAGAGCTTGGGCCGGGTTGACCCCCACATTTGGGAGAGGCTTTTAACTTGCCCTTGATTAATTGGGCGAAACTAGCCCCATTCTCCACGTTCATATCCGAAGAGGAAGCGTCCCAGGCCATCACACCGCCGAAGGAGGGATATTTTGCTCGGATGTCGTCGATAATTGGCTCAAGTTGAGAAGCCGGCAGATATCCCATACTGGCGGCAGTTTGGGCACCCGGAACACCAAGGTAGATCTTCACGTCTTTGTTGATGGACTTCGTGGTGGCCCAGGTATCCCAGTCACCGAAATTAAATTGGCCAGGGTTGCTGACCGAGCAGTAGTTGTTGTAGAATTGAACAAATACCATATCGAACCAGGCATCGTTTAGCGCAGGACCCAAGAATATGTCGGGGAAAGGACATTGCGGCGCCCCCGTGATGTAGTACTTTTTGCTGGCATCCTTGTCGTATAGTTCGCGGAGGGCCTTGATAAAGGCACTATATCCATTGCCACTTCCTCCCTCGATATCAAGATCAATCCCGTCTAGTTTGGCTTCGCCGAAAGGGCGCTCATTCGAGGAGCCACCAAGGAATCGATCCCAAACTGTTTGAGCAAACCCGATCGCATCAGCGTCGTTGTTGAATCCATATGAGCCGGTAGCACCGCCGAGAGATATGATGATCTTTTTCCCTTTCGACTGGCAGTACTCGATGTCCTTCCCGATGTCCGGACAACTAAAGAGCGAAGTCCCAGGGAAGGGATTGCTCTCACAATGAAAGGAGAGATTGATCACGGGCGGAGATGGTGTTCCCGCATTGAAAATATTCATGAAGCTTAGATTAATCACGTCTAGAGAATCGTCATTGCAGTAGGAACCCAGAGACCTCTCCCATTTGCCTCTATCGGCATTGGCAATACCAAAGGAGTTCTGTCCCCAGTATGTGACGAAATTCGTATCGCACTTTTCGTCGAACGCCGAAACCATGTGAATTCCGGCCAAAAAACTCGGCACAGCAAGCAAACGAGGAACTATCATGTTTTGTTGAGGGTGGTATGGGTCTAGTGAGAGGGTCGAATGGCACAACTCTTTTATACCTCGACGTTTGGCGCTTCCATGAAGTATACTCGCCGGGACTCGATTTCATTACCGCTTCATGTAGACGAGAATAAATTAAACAAGAGGAAAAAGGAAAGGCGGCTTTCGTTAGCTACGCTTATTGCTACAGATTCATTTAGCGAGGTCAATCAGCCATTTGATCTCTAATGAGTTTGCGAACCGTCTGGAGGTTAATCGGACGGAGCTGATCTACTTGGGTGGCAACTATATGAAATTCTGCCAACAATATCCATCTTTGGATTTGCCACAGGATGCGCCACTCTTCATATCACAGATGTTCGGTCTCCATACGACTTGTTGGTGAGGACTGGAACCAATGGGTGGCGCGTTTCTATTTGCGTACTGCCACCATGGAGCAGGCCACGGTGCATTCCACTTCAAACCATGCGTGCTTAATTTTGTGTGTGCCACAGCCATCACGATTGGAATCCAAAAAGGACACGCTTGGTCGATTTTAATTCAGGTGCACCGTGAGGAAGGGCGATTCATGCCGCTGTTGCTCGTAATAATAGCAGTTAATTTAACGACAATCCACATGAGCGCGTAAGATTGGCTCACTGGTGAAAATTCGCCAAAACAATCCGTTACCCATTTTGGAAGGGAAAATCCTGAGGCTCAGTATATACGATTGTTGGAAATCACCCAGTGGCCCATCCCTTGGCTTGACAAAGTAGATTACTGCGACCCCGCCAGTATCGATAAAGCCGGGGAATGGACTTGCCACGGCCTAGGCTGAACACCACCAAATGAGATCAAACCAATCGTACTCGCATTGAGTGAGCCGAACATCGTGACAAAGCTACTATGAGCTGTTGACAACATCTTGGTAGCATCATGCAGTATGCTATTAGAACGTGTGAAGGGTGAGCCCACACACTTCGCCATATCGCCTGAAGCCCAGCTGTCTCCTTTTCAGGAAAACGCCGGCTCTTGCCAAATCAGGCCCACTCCGAACTCATTTGGAAATGTACAGCCCTCAACTCTGTTGGTAAAGCCATCTCAAGTGTGATGGCTCGCACCCCTGACCATCAACCATGGCACCCCTAATGAGGGAATGCCACCCATCCTAATGCTATAGTCTATAACCGAGGTAGAGTCGCAAGTTGTCGGCTGCCTAATGCGAATTAGAGCCTGTTGTTAGGGATACATGTACATCATGGGTGCGAGAAGGGGCCATCTTCCCGTGCAGGCAGTCTGGATCAATGAGCATAAAGTCAGACTCGACGTGAAAGCCATGTTTGGTTTAACAGATACCCCAATGATGTCATTGTGTTGACCTTTCATCTTTGTTAATGAAATATCCATGCATGTTGCACCCAAACCCCAATGGATATATAGATTAATCCTGTTGAGTGTGTCGAGTAACATCACCAGTACCTGACTCATGTATCATTGACAACCAGCTCATACTTCGTTTGATCTGATTGAAAAATGTACAGCCGAGCTCAATTCTTTTGGTACCGGGGTACACAAAAGGTACTTCAATCAAGTGGGATCACCCCCCTGATGTTCAATCAGCTTGGCGATTCCAGAGCGCAATCACAAGCAACTCCCCCATGAGTGGGTTTTTTGGGACAAACTGGTCTGGCTTGAAGGCCATGCTTACAGCAGCCCTTGCTCTAGATACCATTACCGATACTGTCTAGGCGCTCAAGTTGGATAATGACATGGCACAAATTATCCATTCCCATGATCTTGTTCAATACGGAGCTGCATGAACCGATTGAAACCCATTTGGTAGAACTATGAAGATTCGGTGTTGGGCAATGGGCCAATGAGCTTCCTAAAATCTTACCGTTGACCAAGCAACCTCGGGTTCCCAATTCGAGGAAATTTCGACCTCCCTAACTGAATGCGCCTACCCATTCATGCAATGGCATTGTTCTGCAATTGGGCATCCTGTGAGATGACGTTTCCAGAGTTTATGTATACATAATTGTACTTTATTTTCACTGAATTATTTTAGAAACAGGATTTACATCGAGGTTTATATTCATTATATAATCTAAGGTGAATTGCCTACATTTAAGCAGATTCATCAAGAAGAGACTTGCCAGTCATGTCGGCGGGGACATCAAGACCCATGACACGAAGGATGGTAGGAGCGACGTCACAGAGAGCACCTTGTTCCTTGACGAACTTGTACTTGTTGCTGGTCATGGTGAAAGGAACGGGGGCGCAGGTGTGGGCGGTGTATGGTCCACCCTCCTCAGAGATCATCTTCTCGGCGTTACCGTGGTCAGCGGTAATGAAGAGAATGTAACCGTGCTTCTTGCAGGCTTCATAGATGATACCAATGGCCTCATCAGTGGCTTGAACACCCTTGACGGCAGCCTCATACACACCAGTGTGGCCAACCATATCGGGAGGAGCGAAGTTGCACATGACGAAGGGGAACTTCTCGGTGGCAATCTCCTCGGCAACCTTCTCACCGACACCTCTGGCGCTCATCTCAGGCTTCAAGTCATAAGTGGCAACACGAGGGGAGGGGATCAAGCGACGCTCCTCAAGTTCGAATTGGGTTTCGCAACCACCGTTGAAGAAGAAAGTAACGTGGGCGTACTTCTCGGTTTCAGCAATGTGGCATTGAGGAATCTTCTTGGCGGCGAGCCATTCAGCCAAAACGTTGTCCATGGTTTGGGCAGGGAAGGCAACCTCGAAGGGATAGTCAGCCTTGTATTGGGTCATGGTGAAGATCTTCAAGTTCTTGGGGACAACAGAGTCGAAAGGAGTGGGTTGGATACCGAAAGCCTGGGTGATTTCACGCATACGGTCGGAACGGTAATCGAAGAAGAAGAGGGTATCGTCATCCTTGATGAGACCGTTCTCGTTAGCAATGATGGGCTTGAGGAACTCATCGGTTTCGTTTTGAGCATATCTCTCCTCAATGGTCTTGAGGACATCATCGGTCTTCTCGCCCTTGCCGCTGACAAGGCCATCGAAGGCAAGTTGGATACGTTCCCAACGCTTGTCACGGTCCATAGCGTAGTAACGACCGCAAACGGTGGCAACGCTACCGTAGTTCTCCTTGGCCAAGAATTCAAGAAGTTCCTTCATGTACTTGGTGGCAGACTTGGGGGCAGTGTCACGACCATCACCGAAGAAGTGAATGTAAACTTCGGGAACACCGTACTCCTTGGCGGCTTCAACAAGACCGAACAAGTGCTTGATGTGGGAGTGGACACCACCATCGGAGACAAGACCGAGGAAGTGGAGTCTACCGTTACCGTTCTTGGCGGTTTCGAAGGACTTGGCAATGTTGGGGGTCTTGATGAATTCCTTGCGCTCCAAGGTCAAGTCAATTCTGACGATGTCTTGGTAGACAACACGACCGGCACCAATGTTCAAGTGACCAACTTCGGAGTTGCCCATCAAACCATCGGGAAGACCGACGGACAAACCGTGAGCGGCAATGGGAGTCCATGGGTAGTCCTTTTCGAAGTGGGACATGACGGGAGTTTCGGCGTTGCGGATAGCATCACCCTTGGGGGACTCTTCGGGGGAGATACCCCAACCATCGATAACAACGAGGCAGACCTTTTCTCTGGGTTGGACCATGGCTAACTAGTGAATCACTTGAATGAAGAATAAGAAATTCTAGTGGATTGACGAAGATTCAAAGGAGCGGATGACACCTCTATTTAAAACATTCAACGCTCAGAAAAAAACAGCCAATGATTCCGCACGTTCGATTTCTATAGAATCTTATACAAGATGCGAGTGATAACCTATAGTACAAATCCCGGTCAATCCAATCCGAAAATCAGCATTGATTCGACAGATTTCCTTGGATTGAGCCAGACCATAGCTTTGAATCCCAATTGAGAAATACCGTACAAAAGGATCCATCTGGTCAATATCCTTTCCACTCAGCCAAAATCTGGTTGATTTTACTTGATTTATTATCCTATTACCTCATGGCGTAAGTACCTAGACAGAACAATCCAAACGATCGCGATAGGCTACCAAGGGTGACGAAACAGGAGATCATCAGTGTCAAAATCCATATATCGAATGCTTGCACACGAGAATGCACGATATCGGCGAATGGCGATAATTGTTGTTCCAAGCTGATTTTGATGACCAGGCATTTAGAAAAGGCAAAAACATTGCTCCCTTGTATGATGGCAGATACGAATGTCTGATAGTGAGTACCGATCATCCCCATCAAGCCAATAGGAAGAAATGCTAGTTCCTACAAGCAAATACCATTCTGCAAGATAGATGAGTATGCAGCTGGGCCACAAGAACCTCAACTGGCCTGGTCTTCATCGAGGCGACAGGGGAATCAACGGCCATCTCGAGCATACTTGCCGAATCCTAGTGATGTGGACGTAAAATGCTTAATTTCTTCCATTTCGTTCTGTAACGTTCCAATGGGAATTGCATGTGGGTTACGCAATTAAGCATATATGCAAAAAACAGTAAACAACCTTTTCGAGCCTAGACTCTGTCAAGCTCAAGTAAAGCACAACTCGCCCACCGGAAATAAATTGAGAGCCAGGCGATAATGAAGTGGTATCCCAAAATCAGCAGCCCGATTCCTCAGCAGGTATATCTTGACCCTTATAAGTCGCCAACTCAACGTGGGCGAGTAAATTATGATTAGATACCCTCCGAAAACGTGATCGCTCTCAGCACCAAGTGACGTGCTTCTTGTATTGGTTATCATTGGAAGTTCATCAGCATTTGATCAGCTCCAGGAGGCCATACAAACTGTGAACATGCTTGGAGACCCTACAACAAAGTGGTTTGGGTGTTGTATAACACATGCACAACTCTTGCCGAGCGTCAAGTGATGTATTAAGAGGTTGGCTTGGGACACTGGGCCACAAGGCCTCTAATTTAGCAATGAAATTGATTCCAACCATCTGATCAGCTATCAGAAAAAGCATTTGTGGCCTATCTGACACCACACTCCGACTCAGATATTCCCTATGTCAAGGGCTGTATTCATAATTGTAACATCAGGCACCGTCGAATTCACTATGATATTCACACTTTTGCCCACAAAACGCAGACTGGTAGCTGGCGAACGGCCATTGTGTATGCTAATCTGGTGGTGCCTAACCCTCCCAGCTGTGCATTGAGATTGAAACCGTGCAACGTTTCCTTCGAGGAGTAAACTCAGGCTTTGGGGTAAATCAGTGTGCACTTAAAACTCTTAAACTGCATCTAGGCTGAAGCATAACCAAGAGAATGGCTAGACAGTGACTGAAGAACTAATCGACTCTTGTTGATGACGTTGTCAGATTTGGAGCATAGTGGCCCGCGATTCTGTACGGCAATCAAAGTAATGGTGGCCTGATTAAGTACTCGTTAAAAGCATGCATCGTTTAGGGGTTGCTCGGAGTTCGTGCAACGAAAGATCCAGATCACCAGCAGTGATTTGAAATGAACCTTCCATAGTTGGATCGAGAACCAGTTTTGTCCGAATTGTTCAAACTCAAGGATCGATTGGTTGCTATAGTATCTGTTTGCGTAACAGCATCATCATAACCCGACTGGCCTGGGATCTTCTGATACTCTGTCATGAACTGTCTTGCTTTATCCATTGGGGTGCCAGTGGAATATTCCTGCTGAAGGCCTAATATGAATATATAGGTAGGCGAGAGTCGGCCAATGCTGTGATACTCAACCGCTCGATAATGCTGCGTGATGATCTTATATGATCTTATACACCAGCTGTGGATTTACCGCGCGCCATTGTATTTCAGTAGATACCAAAGATTCTGATTAACCGCCTTAACCAGCGAATGCTTTTAGCTGAATTGGCTGGACACATGCATCCCCGAGATAGATTGATTTTAATGATATCCAGATGATCGCTGCGTGCATCGTGCAGTCAAATGATGCACTATCTGGTCCAAGAAGTGGCAACCGCGTATAACGTCAAACTCTATTTAGAATATACGGGGCTATTTCGGGGCAGCATCTAGGGGTGGAGGCTCGAGATATCCTCGGCTAGCTACGCAATCGCCAGCAAGCCATCGCCCATGAAAACATCCGATTACCAGGCATTTGGTGGACGTGTCTGGCTCGCTTATATTGCAACAATAGCTCTTCCCGAAGGAACAATCGCGTGGCCAAACGATCAAGCACTCCAACCAAATGGCAATTGGCAGATCTGCCCAAAGATACAATCGGATGCGATCAGTGCTTGAACCAAAATTTTCAGCATCAAAAAGATGCAGTGACATGGGACAGGAGGATCGTAGGGGCATTACGTCAGGTGTGGATTTGGTATAATGTCTGCGCACTAGGGTAAGTGTAGTAAATTTAGGTTTCATCCTTCATTAAGGTTTCCCAGCATCTGAATGTTGGATTCCACCCATACGCTGAGCATTCCGTTGTATCATCCAAGCAATCGAGAACCCTGCAAGCGCATTAATAAACTGGCTGCACATTTATATGGGCCATGAATCATCGATGGTCGGCTAGTGTAGTAATCTAATAGCAATATTCGGCTCTGAAATTTAGCAAATTGTCGTTCTCAAGCATCACCTAGACCTGGTGATACAGATGCTGATGGATAAACATATTCGACGGAATGGATCTGGGCTTTCCTTTTTTGCGCGCATCATTGATTACGACTCCCCATCCAGTGACCGAAGAACGGCATATTTATAATGTCTGGAGCCTAGCTAAATCAAGGAAATGAGGGGAGGAGGATTGTTCAATGCGACTGTATCTTGGGAAGAATGCTCTAATAATACCAGCTAATGATCTGTATCCTGTGCAATCATGATGTAACGATTGGATCATGTGATGGGCCGAGTCAAATGATCATGTTACATGCGTTGAGTGGCAATCAAGATTTTCACAAATATGCACGATGAGGCTGCTGAAACGCGATCGAGCAGTCTGCTTGTATCCCAAGTGGCTCAAGTATTACAGATAGCTCAGTGATCTATGGAAGCTAACTGCAGTGAGATGGAGACTGATCGTTGCTGAGCCATTAAGCACAATCCTGAATCCTGGCTAGGAGGGCGAGGGGGAGCTTGGCGAGGATATCTTGGTATTGCCCGTCGCTCGGTGTGCCACCATCACTCCGTTGGCTCGAGTGGGCGACACGGTTTCAAGATCGCAACGCCCAGCCCGAGGCCTGATTAAGCGGAGCACTCGCTCCTCTACCCTAACAAATGGAACGGCCACAACGGCAGTGGGTGAAACCGCCCAGGGTCAGAGGTTGGGCATGCCAGTTAGCTATAATCAGCCTAGCGCACTCGTTGTTGTGTGCTATCCACCCCAATGTCACTTACTGTATGCATGTTTGGCACAAATTTAGTGGGTGCAGTACAAACCAATTGGTCTTTCAGCTTTTACTGGTGCCTGCCTTCTATTTCCTGTCATTATTCCCGATCAGGACCTGGTGGGTGTGATCCCAATCTTTTCGGCTCTATGGAATGGGGAGTGGTCGGATCAAAATAGAGAACGCATGGTGAGGAATTCCAGGGTGTACAAATCACGATCATCGACATGAGAAAATAGACCTGATGGGAAAAAGAATCGTGTAATATGGAACTTGGTAGCAGGTAGCTTAAATGTAACTCTGCATATAGTCCAGTTTCTTATTACACTTGATTTTTAAATTGGACCAATAGCCTGTACTGTGATGGAACAACCAGTCAATTGAATCAAAAATCCTGTACTGGGTGAGATCGTACACCAAACAGGGCCAGAGTGTCAGAGGGTGAAAAATTGGTTCAAAAGATGGGTCAAATTCAATCTCCTCCAAACACAATTAACCGTGTCGCAGCTAGCTCAAATACTCCCGACCCTCGAATAATATCTGCTACCTCTTTTCTTCCCGTAAAACTTTTGATTGTTCTAAGTTCTTGTTATATCGGCTTTGATTGGCCTTCCATTACTGCCGTTAGTGACCCTTCGATTTCTATATCTTCTTGCCCGTATATTCCCTCCGGCACTTGTGGTGCTGATATCTCCCTTCCAATTTCCCAGCAAACAGTGTGTAGTCTTCTCCCTTACGCACGAAAAGCTATCGAGCAATAACCATCTCTGATAGAGATAGGCTTATTTCTATTGTAGTTCATATTTCCCCCGTTGTCGTACTGAACAGAGTCGACTACATATACTTATAGAAGCGTCCCACAAAGTCTCAGGAAAATGACAACAGTCCAAAAGACATGTTTTTGGGCCCTACTTTCCACTTCAAATCTTACTTTTGCTTATTTGTCCTCGAGCCTGAGGAATAGTTTGTCAGGGGACCATGCAATACTGGGAACCTGCTTCTACGATTATTTGCATCCTAATGAATACGTGCCAGCCAAAAGAGACATATCAAGGTCTATAGAGCAACGCGATCTGCTAGGTTCGGTAACTAGGTACAGATAGATTTGCCATATCTCGTTATGTAGTGACCTTATTGATGTCTACCAAACCGAACTCGAGTAACAACGCTAATAGGTAGTTTCTTTTAGGTGCCGATTTCGAAATATCTATCTGTCTCGTCCCCTAGCGAGACCTAGGCGTAAGGCTTCTGTTGCTATCTCTGCTCCAACCGAGCACTTGGGCTTCCAAGGAGGTCAAACCTCCTTACCACCAATACCCACACCGCCAACTCAGCCACGCTCCCCGTGCTCCTATTTTGGCTCAACGACCTCTAACCAGCGTCACGAAAATAATGATTCACATAGTGGCAATACTCCAGAGCATGATGAAGGAGAATATCTCGTTATGGATATTGCTCTTAACGTTTTGTGTGATGGAGTAGTTCTTGGAATATTTCATCCTATATATGGTAAATTAATGTACAATTCAATTTAGTTCGGGTAATGTATTAACATCAGTCCCCATTTATCAATAGATGAACAACATCAGCACGCATGTGGTCAGCAAAGCTATGATTCGCAGGTTTGTGCTGGTTTATCGGTTGAAGGTGGCCGTTCTATTCTCATTGTTTTATTGCTTTGATTAGGACATCGAGTATTGGAACCAATGTGTGCGATACCTTAGTGATCCTAGTCGACATCCAAGTTCATCAGGGAAAAACTTCAGTGCTCCGCTGTCACCGGATACTCCTCAAAGCCCCACATCGAATATTTCATCGTCCAACAACTTTGTTGGACCATTGGCAGTTGGCGGCTCTCATGGCAATTACTCCCGGGTATTCTTTATCCTAGACTCAAATACTCTGTCACCACTGCTCTGCTGGCCAGAAGAGACGTTTTGCAAGCTCACAGGCGCACAGCACGCTCCTCCTCCCGGGGCGAGGGGGGTACTAGAGCATCATCTCAAATCTGAAGATTTGCGTAAAATCAAGGAACACCTGGAAAAACCACCTCCAACGGATGGCCGCTTGTGTATTCAAAGGTATACTGCAAAGCACAGCCTAACCCAGAGGAGCGGCTCTATCCAGTACGTCCAATGTATAGTTATTCCGTACGGGTCAATTACATTCGCATGCTTTCAATCTGCTACACCATTACTTTCTAATTTTGCTGCTCAACAACCCTTGCAATTGAGCCTTCCACCTGGTAAGCGACATTATTCGCCATTAAACAAAACTATTTCAGGTACACTATTCAGTGATATCGAGTTCATCACTGTGAACTAATCAGCTCTTTACGTAGACAATAAACCGGTCACTTCTTTTGCTTCACCATCCGGAACGTCTAGTGTCTCTCATCTACTGAACCCTCCTTACGCCGCTTCTGGCACGCCACTCTCCCCGGGATCTCCATCTGTCCATTCGAGTTCGCAAACGCCCGAATGCACTGTCCCCGAAGAAACATCCAACGTATATTCTCAGAGCAGCTACTCTTATTACCCACGGAATTCTCATAACCGAGCAAGTCTCCCAGTACTGCCTACACTGAGCAGTAAGGAATCTGATCCAAATTTTAACGCGAACCGACGCGCATCCGAGCCACATACCAATTTCGAACGGCCGCGAGACAAGGCGGGTCTAATGAAATCCAATAGCTCATTAGCGCGGATACCTGAAAACCAGATTGCCGTTCCATCACCGTTGTCTCCGAATAAGCGTGCATTTAATGAAGCGGGCCCTCCAATGTGTGCTGCTCTAGGAAAGAAGTTCCGTTCTGAAGAGGAGGATCTAAGAGTTCGCGTATTGGGTCGTAACTATTCAGAAGGGGACATCTTTAGGCCGATGGATCACCCAGGCTCTCATCGTCGACATTCATCTCCAGTCACTCATCGAGAGCAACCTTCCAAAGGAGCGCTCCCACCAATTTCGCAGCTGGTGGAGCCCCAGTCGCATCATTTATCTAATGAATTGACTTACACTCCAGCATCTCACCCACATGTAATGAGTGCCCCAGTTGGTATTCATCCACAGTCAATGAATCCCTACAGATCACCGAACCCGGGTCTTCATACTTCGTCCTCCCAAGGCTATGGAATGGCCAGAGGTGGAGTTCCCATATCGTTTTTACACAACAGTGCGGCCGCCCAAAAGAGATGCGAAAGCTGTAATACAAGTCAAAGCCCAGAATGGAGACGAGGCCCCACTGGACACAAAACGTTAGTAGTTCATGTCTATCTTTTTCTATTACTATCAGGGCTAGATTGATTAACCCTTCTTCATGGCGGTCTCCACAGTTTATGCAATGCCTGTGGACTGAGATACTCTAGATCCATTGCACGAGCAGGAAAACAACAGCAGAAGTCAACTGCAGCCAACGTGTCGTCTGCCCCTAGCTCGAATGCCACCCACACCATACCTAACTTCGTCGCTACACCGTCATCCCATTCACGACAACCTATCACCAAATCCGATACCTATATTGAACGGACCTCAGCCCACCACTATCCCGTGACGCACCTAACTTACCCGCGTCCTGCTCATGTATCTTCCACTCTACCAAGTTCCTCCGGAAATGCTCGAGGGAACAGGTGATAATTCTTCGTTCGCTACTTCCAGATGTATTCTCACTCCGTAACGAGTCAGGATGAGGAACCCCACCGTCGTTTGGGACGGATTCTCATTATGATTCGCACACCCATCCGGCCTTATATTTTGAAAGATGGAGTCAACCAGTTTGCATTTTGTTTGATGTGCAGAGCAATTCGACGTTTCTTTATGATATAGATCTCGCATCTATACGTTCTATTTTATCTTACTCCACTTTAGTAGATTGAGTATATACACACCATGTTATTTGTAGTCAACCTTGTCTTTTTACATCCGATCATTTTTGTAGTGAACGACCTTAATATACAGTTTGAATCCGATGGATTCCTGCGACTTCTATTAGTTAATTAGGCCCACTTACCCTCCTTACTACCAGCTAACCGACTCATTACGCACACCTACAAGACCAACAATCATTCGGATTGTACTAATGTAACATCCATATATCAAGTAATACATAATTTTGCCACCCATGCTGCCCTTCCATGAGCCCCAGTCCAGTATGGCTGATCAATCCATCAGAAGCGCAAGTGCAATCTCAATGTCATGGGCGCTGAATATGGGAAGGTCAGCACGTGCAGGCCTGCGCGCAAGTAGGTGGCAGCAAAGTATCTGATATTGTGCGTGTGGCGGGGGGGAGATAGTCCATCTCCATCTTGATACGGCCAACCCACACTCGATAACTGGAGGTCAGCATCTGGCCAGGCAATATCCATCGAGGCATGGCTTATTGGAAGTGGTGATACACATCTGTGCGTGAAACACCGACGAATCAACAGCCAGGCTCACACCCATTACCGAGCATTCAAATGATCGTAATGGATCCCATATAGCAGTACATAGATGGCTAGTCAGGGCTGTCGAATGGCTGCCACCACCACCCTTCGGCTGATCGAGGAATCCAGCTAATCAATCAGGAAACAATCGCCAGTGAGCCTCTGACGTATAATCGCGGATGGTGGAATGAGACCGATGTTTCAAAGTTGGAATAGGCTACACGAAACGGTGAAGTGGTGGCCAAATTGGTGATGGGAGCGGGGTTTATGAAAATTCATTGATCTCACGTAATTCAGTTGGATCCCTAATCGGCAGAAATCCGCGACCAAATCAGCAAGGATGGGGGTAATTCCTCACCCGAATATCCATGGGTAAAAGCACGAGGGGGTGCGGGGGAGGAGTCGAAGCAGCTGGCCATTCTTATTCGACCGTGCATGCGGGATTACAAATCGGTGGCCGGGTGACAAATTTTGAAGGGACTCTTGATGGGCGCTCGACTGGCGTGGTTGGGAAATGGAAATATGTGCTCAGTCTTGGGGTAACAACAAGGTGCTTGGACTTTGTAAGGTCGCGAAGTCGGGGCAATTTGTATATGGATGGGAAAATGATGTTCGGCTTATTCAAACCTCCCGGTCTTTATTGAATATTTCTAGGAAGAAAACGGATGCAAAAGTGGGAGGAAGTTATTGCACCTTTATGCGGTGGGCTCCTTAGTGGCCTCTTGCTTGCTTCTGTAGTCATAGATACGGTACAGTTGGTAGAGGGAAGTGGCGGCTACGAATACGTTGACGGAGAAGAGGGACCAGTTCTTGGGGATAATTTGGGTGGAGTAGCGAGACCAGATAAGTCCAGTACATGCCAAAGCTACATGGGGCAACCAAAAAGAGGACGTTAGCGCAAAACTCTCGACGACTCCAACGCGAGCCTTTAGACTGAAGTACCAGTTTGCTGAGAAACAGAGAGTTGCTCAGGAGAGCGGCTCAGATCGCCAAGACCGGCAAAGACCAGACCCTAGATGACTCAATTGATGAGCTAGAAGAAAACAACACCAAACTAAAGCCCGACAGTCTACCCATTTGACAGCAGGAGCCCAGAAGTGAACAGTTTTGGGGCCGGCGGGGTGATTCCAGAAACGAACTATAGCAGTAGAAGACATGACAGCAAATAACTTACGTAGGCCAGATGAGCACTTGAGTTCAATTAAATTTAAAAGCTCCTAAGCTGATCCGTACATGGGTATTTCTTGATATCTATCTCATTCACAAATAATATCGATCAACAAATAGTAATCACCCAAGATCATACACTTGAGGCTCATTTCCATCAGCCTGATTATTTTGGTAATACATGATTATCTATTCTTCCCTACATCCCCGCCGCTATCTCGTCAGGTGTAACGCAGCTGGGTCAAGGTCCTCGTTGATGGATATTTCTTCTTGCTGGATCTGCCGCGCAGGTGGGAAATCTATATGACGATATTCCTGTGCTCCAGCCCAGCATTGAGATGTGGTGGGCTTTGGTTAGATAACGATTGATGAAATGGCTTCGACACACCGAGCAGCTACCGCGGCCGCAAGGAGGCGTTCAGTAGCATACGTGGTGGGTATCTTATTCTACGGATCCCTACCCCAGGCGGGATTGGGATGTCTGAGCGTGAGCTATCAGGTTGGGGGCGATTCGTAAAGGTTGGGTACTTGTGGCGGACCAATAGGCAATCAAGCTCAGAGTTACATGGGCAGTGGATAATCAAACCGTATCTGTGATTGTATGATATTTAGCAATGACCGTGATAAAATCTAGATCCGTTCCAGTGACGATCTATGATTGATTATTATGCATTCACTAGATGATGGCATGCTCAAGCCTACTCCAAGAGACGATAGATATACAAGCTTGGGTAACATCCATTCTGTGGAGGTTTACTGTCGAGTGATGTCGGGAATATGTCTGCGGAGATCCACAATCCCCGGCCGTAATACCAATGTTCTACAGTGGTTTATCCATCGGTTGACCATTATCCGGTCATCCGCAATCCCAACTTGAGGGCTTGCTACTGAGCAGCTCTGGAGCGGCGCTCGGCACGAAAATGGCGTATCTGGATCTCCTTCGCACCTGAGGCGGTGAATACGCCGTATTCAATGTGACATCCATCACTCATCCAATCCTGGCCCCTGACGCTGAAAAGTGGAGTTATCCAAAAACGAGACCCGCTGTGTTTTAGGCATTGATATGCTCCCATAGCTGTCCCATAGTTGGTATATCTCTAGTAATTCTCATTAAGTCTTGGATTACAAATAGCACTCATATGCAACCAAGCTGACTTTGAACGGGGTTTCTATACTCCTGAATACCCACAGTCACCATCTGCTATACTCATGCATCACTCTCCTAGCATCAGCAAGCCTTAAATGCAATAGACTTCCACTGGGACAGCATTAATCTGCCATGGAAAGGATCCATCCTGAATTGGGTGGCCGGAAATTGCTTTTCCTGCGCTTGATGCCTTAGCTTATTTGCATCCAAAATACATCGTAAACCCGCTCAGAACCAGGTAGAAAAATTCGCGTATAGATTCATCACGCAACCTGGATTGTGGATGGCTATGTTATGTTCTAAATGGCTATTGTATCATGGAACAAATGGCTACCCAATCAATCCTGAAACCAATCCACGAAACCCATCCTGCTGATGATCAGGATTATCCTCCATAGGGACCCAAACCTCGAAACACATGTACCTCCAATGTCACATTGATCTGGGGCGCATGGCCACGAAGGTAAATACCCCTTCCGAAGACAACCCTGGAATATCCAATCGAATCGAGCTTGCCGTCAAGCGCCAACCTGTCATTCATACACATCAGTCAAGCTTCATAAATTAACCTAGATGTCAGGGCTAGACCCAGGCCCATGCCACTCGACGTGTCCCGCCACTCCGCCCAAACATAAGAGGAAAATACTTTATTAGAAAATAAGCCAGTTGTTCTTCCCTCGAAAGCTCGATACATTGAAATACACGGTGGAGAGCTAGCGAAGCAGTCAATTAGATACCGGGTTCGATTTACTAGCTCACGAAATGCAAAAGATGACTATGGTACAATTGGGAAAATTCAAATAGTAATTGCCAACCAACCACCCTCTGAAGGGACGAAGTACTGAAGAAAATTGGTGTAGGGCCAAAGTGACTCCCAGAGGGGGATTGTAAAAACCCATAGGAGGGAAGCCCGGCAACTCAAACCATCGATTACCCGGGAGGCTCTACATATCGTTGTAGGTTTCGCTGGAGCGAACCACCTGGGAGGTTTTGCGCTTCAGGAAACTCCTACTCTTAGAGAGCGTTGGACGTTCGTTGCCATCAAGGTAGACGCCGTCGACATAGTTACGCTCGTAATAGCGGGAGTCCCTTCTGTCCAGGTCAGGGCAGCCGCCACGTCTCTTGGTGTATTTTCCCACCTTCCAGTGAGTGTAGAGGTATGAATTCTGGATTTTGTCAATAAGGCCCATATTTTGAGAAAGGTTGCAACAGAAAAACGCTCGCGTAAATCAAGGGGAGGTGACGGGCACTGGATAAAGAAGTATAGTGAGATTTCAATCGAAGTGGCAATCGAACCACTTTCGAGTGAAAGCTATCATTTATAAGGCGAGGTGGGGCCGATGATTGGTGGGTTGCATGCATCGAGGTGGAGACCAAATCATCTAGCTAGTAAACATCCCATTTAGCACATCATATCATCGGACTGAATAGGATGGAGTAAATGAAACGTAACATGTCCCCAGGGCATCGAGCCTTCTATTGGCTTCATTGTGGCAAAATCCATGATGTGCCCACAGGATAGAACCTGCTTTCAACCTGATGATTCGTAAATTGTCTCGATTGTGCTTCTACATTGTTGAGTATTCTGGAATCTGTCAAACCATTCGAAAGGGGTCAGGTGATAGTTGTGCTGATTGATGTATCTGCTCACAGAGCCACACGAGTCACAACCAATGAGGTGTTCTGGGAGCAAACATTGTATTGGTGTTTGGTTATGAAATTGGGTCCCTCGTCGAATGCAACAACACAACGATGTCAGCAAGTGACATTCTAATCCGAGTGCTCTTGGCATATTGTGTTTTGTTAGTCATGCCTTTGAAGCACCCAAGGCTCTTGTTTGAGCAATGCTTCGTTTTCATAGACACCAAAGCCTGCCACATGATGAAAACGGGTGAAAAAAGAGGCTCAGAAAAAACTACGTGATGGAGAGGGGACTGTTTTGGCTAGATGCGGTAGTACATGTACCTTCAGAGGGTTTCACCGTGGTTAATTTGAGTAACAATGGCGCTACTCCTTTCCTATAACTGGTGCGAAACTCTATCCACATTGGATTTTCCACCCAAGTCAACTATGAATAGCCTATCAAATTCCCATGGGCAGGATTTTCATTTCCACCTCCCCCCAAACCAGACAACTGCTATACGTATTCCTTGAATGAACATCAATGCCTTTTAGTATAGGTGTGGTGGGGGCCCATACCAGATTACTTAGTTGGAGGGTGGTTGGTCTGCTTCTACTTTGGCTATATTCCTTGCTGTGGTTGCAGTCAACATGTCGCCGTATTCCCTTGCACATGATTCATACCGTGGACTGCTATTATATGGGAAGGTTGGTACAACGGGCCACTACAGCAACCGGTTTTGTGGGGACATTAATGAATGAGGCTTTGATGTATTTCTCGATAAGCTGAATGACCACAGAGACCTGGTCCAAGCTCGCCAGCTCGACATAATCCTACCAACGTAGAGCCGCTCCCCTTCGCCTTGGTTGCTCTTGCATCAAAATCACAACATTGGGGTTCATTCTGAAGCATCTTTGAGGATTCTGGTTAACGGGACAGCAGTGCGCTATCGTGTTTAAGGTATTCGAATAAGAGTATTCTCTAATCTGTGCTGCATAGCCAAAACGTGCAATGGATCTTTTTCTGAACCACTTTCCAGATCTGTAGTATGGCCCAATCAGCGGCTCACTTCTCTCCGTGTGATTCAACAAATTCATTTCCCCATGAATCACCTAGCTCAACCCTACCCACCACCGTCGCAAATATAAATAATTAATATTAAATACTGGTAGCAATTCCTTATTCAGATCCTGAGTTTTGAATCTGAATTTCGTGAATCGAACTCGCCTTGATCATGAGGCTTATCCTGCTTTCACAGCATCAGAGTGTTCACCTTCCAAGTAATAGCCGAATAGATAAGCGAGGGTATTGTTGAAAAATATGGATCATACAAAATCTATAAGGTAAGCAGTCAGATTCAACAGCCTGGTTGGGTTCCGTGATGATGCATATTGCTTTTTGTGGTCTACCGTCTTGATGCAAGTATTCCAATTTCTGAACACCGTTTAGCTGGCATAGTATGCCCCCTACTTACACAAGAACAGTGCGGTTTTAAACGAGACGAAATAACTGGGTATATATAAGGGCTCTAAGCTGAGATTTAGGGATTCTCTTGATGCGTATGGAACGCAGAGAGCAGTTAGAAAACCAGTTAGAACATTGGAGCTTTGCTGTTGAGGCCAAAAAGGAATATAGGGGAAGAGAGCATATCAATGCAAGAAGCTCACCATAGAATAGTTGGAAAGTTTTAGAACTTGCTGTTCTTGATGGAGCCTCACGTAACCGGTTGTCTTTCAACCTCGGAATTAACACACTCAGTATGCGAGTGTCCAGCAATATGAGTGACAAGAGCAACCGTTTAGAATTTCCATATCGAGTAGTGAAGTGGGAATATTGAATGAGTAGAGTGACTATTCCTCTATGGGACATATAAGCTCTCATTCCAGTTGGTAATTATCATATGGTGTTGGATAGTTTGATGATGAAATACAAAATACTGAAGCTGGTATCAAATGGCACGATTTATACAATATCAGTAACTTTCTTAATCACATAAGCTTTTAGTAGAGGCAGCCAAGTTTTATGTTCCAAGAGTAAGAGGTGCCCCCCTAGGTTGTTGCTTCGAATTAAGAGCATCATAGTCAGTGGGGCTATCAGCAAAGCTGAATTCTTAACACCTGAATGGAAACTAATGTTACATATGAAGTGCTCCATTCAAAAATCCCTATTATTCTGACATCATTATCATTCATTTGCCTCAATTTCACCTAGCTGCATCAATTACTATCATAGCCGTGATTTATCTCGATTGGCATAAGCCTTGATGATTGTTGATTTTGATTGAAGTGTCTTCGAAACCAATTTTTATTTTTTGATACAAAGGTGGCAGTTACCAGATACCCTATGAAAAATATCAAACTTGGATTTCATATAGTATTCTGCTGGCATTCTTCAGCCAATTTGCAAGCGTATATATCTTTGGAGTCAATGGGCCGACTGCTACCATATTTGGCACAAGGGTCACTAGAGCACAATGCTTTCTAGGACATATGTCTACTTGTCCTCAAAAGGGCTAGAACTTCTGATACTGAAAGTTACAGCTCTAAGGAGGATTGGATTTTTGCTGGCTATTAGTAGTTTTTTCTCACAGGGATAGTGCTGGAACCACAATATCAACATGTACTGTGCAAGCAATGCACTACACCAAGATTACCAAATGGTAATATTTGGTGTAGGAGTTTGGGACATATTGCAAGTGATTGGGACAGCAAGTAGATTATGTGGTTTTCTTTTATGATTTATCATATCAAAAGGGTTTTTGTAGTCTTACATTGTCTTGGGGAAAGATCGTAGAATATGCTTGAGAAGGCCCCAAAAACATCTGAGCAAAGCTTGGGGCTCTTTGGAATTCTCCAAGATTTGTGTACCATGATCTAAGTGACTACGTTAAGTGATTATTGAGGTGTATTCACGAAATTTTTAACAATATCAACCGATTATCAGTATTTCTTGAAATATAATACACCTAAATATTCTCATACTGCCACTCCACTGGTGGTGAGCATTTGTGCTTTTACTCTGTACTGGATGGGGTAGCTGATTATGTTGTAAGAGTTTTGGAGATATTGGAAGTGATTGGGAGAACAAGTGGATTATGTGGTTTTTACTTGATGATTTATTGAATGTAAAAGTAGTATTTATGCTTTTACTTAGTCTTGGAAAAAAAACACTCATAATATGCTTAGGAAAGTCGCAAGAACATGTGTGCAAGATTGGGGGCTGTATGGATAACTCTGGGTACCTGATGTTTTGGTGAAAATATTCTAAGTAAATCCT
This sequence comes from Basidiobolus meristosporus CBS 931.73, assembly GCA_002104905.1. NCBI lineage: Eukaryota > Fungi > Basidiobolomycota > Basidiobolomycetes > Basidiobolales > Basidiobolaceae > Basidiobolus > Basidiobolus meristosporus. The sequence goes on along the minus strand of MCFE01000264.1, from coordinate 32,422 downwards.
GACATGGAACTTGGTCAGTATTCTCTAAGATTTGTAGGTAACGATGTAAGTGACTAAGTCAAGCGAATATTTAGGTGGAATTATGAATTTTTACAACAGATTAATGGCAAGGTGGACAATACAATCAGACTTCTCAGGCAAAATGTGATAACAATTGCCAATGAACTCATATAATGTCTAATTCACCTTCCGTGCAAGTATGATTTGCCAAGTCTGAAACTCATATGAACAGAAAAACCTGTATCATTTCAGGAATTTCCCACCTCAACAAAATGTCATCCTAAAATTTCATTAAGCTAAAGGACGCAAAACTTTATCCTCATTTGACCATACTTTGCTATACCTGGAGTACTATATTACATATATATATGTTGCTGCCTGCTACACCTCAGGTAATAGAGAGTTGGTGTTGATTGAAAATATTCTTTCAAGAAATCCAACTTGTATTTTGGATAAAGCTGGATGCGGTATACGCGTTGTGGTTATGGTGTTGATATTCCTTATAACGCTGAAACATGGTTCATAGTACTCGAAGTAACTGCATCGGCATTACTTTGAATACTTACAGGTCGAGCCTACGTCCCAATTATATATTCGCTGGCGTGATTCACTATGAAGAAAATGCGCATCCGATATATTTGAGAGATCAGGAGCATTTTGAGCAGTGAGTTTTCACTAGTTTATGGAATTATTAGAAACCTTTCTTTCAACCACTCCTATGGAGTGTTGAGTGTGTTATCAAGAGCCTTTACAGATAGACTTTCCAGCTCCCCTTGCATATTTCTGCAGTACTCCATCGAAAGCACTTGGTTTAACGGGCTTTGGCCTACCAGGTTTTACATCGAACCTTGACCTTAGCCCTGGTTTAGAATCTACAACAGCGGCCAGCTCCCAAAGGCCACGTGCCTTTGCAGGGCCCAATATTGAGTTTCGGGAAGGAGGGCGTTGAAAATAGGCGTGAAGATCTGCGAACTTTTAGATCACGTCGATAGTTCCCATTCTTGCATGTTTCCGCCGCTCGTAAGGAATAGGAAGAATGGTACATCCAGTTCCCACAAATCATATGATTTCCTTGGTAATTACTCGGAATATCCGTGTTGACATTCACTTCAACCTTAAAGTTCATTCCCAGATGGTTGTTAGGCACCTTAATACCACAGATTCCAATGAAGCTTAATCATCCAGACCGCAGGTTCATGTCGTGGTGAAAGGCCCTACAATTGGACTCGGAGTAGCATCCCTAGTCCGTGGCTTCGCAATGATCGTGCCTATGAAAGCACGCGCTATGTTATTTGATTACCCAGACTTGACAGTCTAGTTCAGGAAAGCTAATACATAAGATTGTCCGCATATGGATTTATTGACTATCCCACCATCATCTACGGTTTGGAGGAAAGCGACTCGCGGTTCTGCATTTCCCAGTAATCGAGTCCACGGCCTGAAACACAATGCAACGCAAGATCCACGACTGGTTGTTTCTCAAGGTAGCACAAGCGGTCCATTCAAGATATGTGGCGCCTAGTCGTCTCAATACCAGAGATCCCGAGCATATCCTGGGGAATCGGGCGGAGCTGGAGAATTTAGATGCCATTAAAGCGGGTTGCACACGGTTGGAATCGCGAAAATAAACATGTGGATCATGGGTGATGCACATGGATACCACGGGCCAAAAGTTCGTGGAAGTCAAAAAAAGGTTAATCCATGTTGGTGATCTTTTCAGAAGGTGGCGCCACGATATCGCAACAGCATGGGAGTAGTAAGTTTAGCCAGGTTCATGATTGACCTTGGTCCACATCACTCCTCTTCTAGTTCCTAGAGAGTGTTGAAAATAGCATGATCTCGAATGGATTTCATGTTACATGGGTTGGATCCAATTAGTTCCTCCACAGTTGACTGGCCAGTGTTCATTTGATGGGAGTTATGTATACCAAGTCCTCTCTACAAATATAGGATGGTTGACTAGGTTTCTCCATTGGTGTACCAATCTTGGCTCAGCTCGGCCCATACAGGGCGAAGGAAAGCGGATGTGGTATCCGCTCGTATCCTCATCGTGGGAGCACACAACGGAATCTATATTGGCCACGGGGGCGAAGAGCAACGTCAATCTCCAAGGCTGCCGACGGACGGCCCCTTGGCCGACATGTTCATTAGGAAATACACCACTCCGCCGTGGAGGATGGCTCCTTGGGTCTCTCGTTATGAGTTGGCCAAGACAGTATTTTCGTAGGAATACTCCAGCCATCCATGCCCTGGTTCAAAATCAGCCAGGTTCAGGTCAGAATCTAGATTGCCAGGTTAAGAAATTAGTCCGACCACTAGAGAGCTCCGTAGACTCTTACCATATATGGTGGCCAAATTCCAGATCCGACCACAAATTCGTGAGAAATCTGGCGTATACGTTATCAACACATTTCAAGCGTCGGGGAGTTTCAAAGTTCTCGCGGGACGCCCCAAGTACGATCCCTATCCAAATGATTAGCCAGGGCAGAAGTAAAACGTAGGGCATCGGAGTTCTGTAAATCTTGATCTTCTGCTTGTTGTATCGGCTTTCTGGCCCCTTGAACAAATTCGACCATTTCCACATCGTAGAGAATGGTCGGATGACTTTAGGGCTGAGATTATTCTCGATCGGCCGCTAGACCATACTATGTTAGTCAGGGGGAAGAATAACCAATATGCGAGGGCTAGTGCGCTACCAAGTAAAGTTGGTGTTTTGGTTTGTAAATTAGTATAAGCCTCAGCGCCGTAGGGGGGGGGGTTGAATTAAGGGCCTTGATGTAATGACCACATCGCTCAACCCCATGGCCGCCTGGGGAGGAAGATTTGATACATAGATACCAATAAAGCATCCTTCGATCCCTGCTTCTTTTCTGCGCTGCTGCTAGTAAGCTGCTTCGCACATGAGGGTGCCGCTATACAACGAGCAGCAGAGAAAAGCTCGAAATCTTCGGGCCAGTGAGGATGCCAGCTATATCTGGACTGTTGGAGCCCATAATGGTATTTTATTAGGTGAAGCGCTATACCAATGTCCTCAAGGGACAAGAGGTCATTATTGGATCTTCATATTGTGCACCTGGTCTCGTGAAGGTGTCAGGGTATGTGGACGATTTCAATCCAATGTGGCTCGGCATATATGGCAACTTTTTGGATTTCTGTGGAACCGTGTGAAGACCAATGATACGAGACGGTATCCGGAGCGCTCGATACCCGGCCCAAAAAGTTGATACGTCCTTATTTATCCATATTTGTCGAGTTTTTACACGACCAGAACTCACACACTCGGCGGAAGGAATATGAAAAGCTCTATTTATACTCGAGTTCGGCATCAACTACAAGCAGATTCTCCTCGACCGGCTTCCTCCTCTCGCCAACTTAAACGAAATGACCAAAACTTTCTTGAGCCAGCTCGAAGCTACCTTCACTCTCTCTGAGGAGAAGATCAAAGACATCACTAAAGATTTGATGGAAGACCTTGAAGACGGTTTGACCAATGAGGAGCCTGGATACATCGGCCAAATTCCTTCGTATGTTACTGCTCTCCCTACTGGTAAGGAGGTCGGAACATATCTTGCTATCGACATGGGTGGCACCAACCTGCGTACCGCCGCCGTTACTCTCCACGGTGATGGCGAGGTCGGTGTCAACATGCGCAAGTATGCCATTCCAGACGACATCCGTAAGGGTACTGCCACCAAGCTTTTTGATTGGATCGCTGACTGCACCGCTCAACTGTTGGAGGACACCACCATCAATACCGGAGCCGCCAACATGCACATGGGGGTTACCTTCTCCTTCGCCCTTAACCAAACCGCTGTCAACCGTGGTATTGTGATCAAGATGGGCAAAGGCTTTGATCTGGAGGGCGTGCTCGGCAACGATCTGAAGGATATGCTTGAGGATGGATTCAAGCGCAAGAACCTCCACATTGATGTTGCTGCCATCATCAACGATACCGTAGGAACCTTGGTTTCCCACGCCTATGTTTCCCCCTCCACTAGAGTAGGCCTGATTCTGGCCACCGGTACCAATGCCGCCTACGTCGAGTCTGGCGAAAGGTTGGCCAAGTACAAGGGCCCTCATGTGGAGCAAATGATCCTCAACACCGAGTACTCCGTCTTCGGAAAGAGACTTCCCATTACCAAATACGATCAAGAGCTTGATGCCGCTACCACCATCCCTGGTTTCCAGAAGTTGGAGAAGATGACTTCTGGTATGTACATGGGCGAAATCACCCGCCAGATTCTGGTCGATTGTGTCAAGGAGGGAGTTCTGTTTGACGGTAAGATGCCCGAGAACCTCGAAACCCCCTACGAGTTCAAGACCTTGTTCATGTCCACCATCGAGGCCGACCACACCGACAACTTGACCGGAGTGAGCTCCATCTTCGAGAAGAACTTCGCCACTGTGGAGCCAGTATCGTTGGAGGAGCGCAAGATCATCCACAAGATTTGCAAGCTTGTGGCCACTCGCTCTGCCACCATTATTGGCGCCTCGATCAGTGCCCTCTTGTTGCAAGCCAATGGCGCCACAGTCAACCTCGATAAGGACGAAGTAACCACCGTTGGTATTGACGGATCAGTCTACGAGTTTTACCCATACTTCGCCAAGCGTATCCGCAGGGCTATGGAGATCTCCCTTGGTAAGGAGCGTAGCGATCGCGTCAAGCTTGAATTAGCCAGAGACGGTGGTTGTGTTGGCGCTGCTCTGATCGCTATGGTTGCCTCTACCAAGCAGTAGAAAGCCCTCACGAAAACTCGCATTACCCTTTCCATTCCCGACCTCACCCTCGATATCTAAATATGTATAATCCTCTCCATTTTGTTATATACAAATGTGTATTCCAACCTGAAGCCCCATAATCATCATATGCTTGGTACAGTACAGATATGTTATCTCCATAGATTAACTTCACTCGGTTGACACAAAAATCAACGAAATAAATCAGATGATCTATAAAGTACTCGCGCGTACTAATTTAGGAAGGATCAGGTGACCATCTGGCTCGTCCTGGGTATTTTAGGTGGGGTGATGTTCGGGTATCGGGCAGTTTCCAAGGCACCTCCAGATTTGTCTTAATTAAATGCACCTAGGCATTTACCACGAATCTACAATTCCTTTATCCGAATGCATTCTACTGTTCTGACATCGATGGTATGGACAAATCTAACATGTGCAAACGGTACTACGTTGAGCCGCCTTGATCAGCTTGCTGGCAACAATCATAGCTCAATCGCGACCAGACATGGAGTTCTTGAACATGCGGACGTCAAGGTGGCTTTCGTTTACATTGATCAGTCCCCAAAATCTTGCATGTTCAACACATTCTTATCAATACTTTTACGAAGTGGCACTGATGGTACATAAGCTTCATCTTGATTCATTAAGGCCAAGAAGTAACGGCCATACTTTACCCTAATAATCCAAGCTACTAGGCTATCTTGCTACGATAATGTGGTTGTTCCCTGACTGAGACACACTCTTCACAAAAGTCTCGTTCTAAGGTGCTGCTTCTACAAATTTACTCTGCGGAGCTATTCAACCGAGGCCTTTAATTCCTATTCTGGCTCTGGCTGACTAGTTTGGTCTATAATCGTTCATTGGCGAATGCATTATACTACAAATATTTAGTTTGGCAATTTTAAAATGAAATATGACTAGCTACACAGAATTACTGATGTGCCCCAAGGATGAGTCCTTTGAAGGCCTTCTAAAACCCATTGGTAGATAGCAACACATGCGAGGATCTTCCCAAAAATGAATACCGCTGGATACATTCCAATCCCCAAGCTACTCTACTCGCCACTTTTGCTAAGGTGTACCTGGACAACAAGCAAGCCATATTCTTTGTATTTTATTCTGTGGTAAGATTTGTAAATACACCTGAACATTTACATTAGTGTTATCACTTGAAATGTGGGTTATGAGCCTTACTCTTTGTTGAGACTTATAATACTTTCATCATCATCTCAGGTACCCAAAACTTGCAAATATGCTGGTGAACTGAGCTTCAGCTGGAATTGTGCTATTCTTATTGGTAACATATTTGATGGTCACTATACATGTTTAATTAGGGTGGCACACCTTCCGGAAGAACTTAACATATCCCAACTACGCCAAACACCCATATTATTTACACAAAATTTTGTATTTCAGCTAAATAGCTCAATAAGCAAAAGAAGATATTTCTCCCAAACACTCCAAGTTACTTCTAGGTTTCTACTGTTGCTTTTTATAGAGCATTGATAGGCATTTTATATATTTACTCTAAGTATTTCCCAAGCTTGAAGTAAATTGGCCTCTGAGCTCCTGAGTTTTCAGTGAATTGAGTTATTACTCAATATAATATAAAGAGCATGTTGACTTTTGGTAGTACCTGGCATTTCCAAGAACTCGGGTGAATAACAACAGTTAGCAAAGAATATCACAAGTAACGCTGTGAGGCCATAGCAATTATGTTGTCAAGTGCATGCAGTATTATCAAGGGAAGTTATTGCTTTACGCATGTAGCTTCAATATAAACCTTCCACAAATATTTACTTTTAGTTAAGCTTATGACTAAATTTTGAGTAATCTATTTAGGTCTCATCTTGTATATATTGTCCATTTCTTACAACTTGCAAAGGCCTGGAAGTTATTGATATTTCTCAATCTAGTCCAAAAGCCCCCATTCTTTGTGCACTACTCCTTGGTATTGTAAATTTTGTCACCAAAGTACTCACTTGACTTAGTAACTTAGATCAAAGTCTACAAATCTTAGAGAACTCTGGACAAATTCCTTGTTGGGGTTTACTTAGAATACTTCACTAAAGCATTAGGTGCCCAGGACATGAAATATTTCAAAGTTATTCAAGCACCCCCAGACTTTGCACACATGTACTTGAGATATTCCTTAAAGCATTACTAGTATCAGTTTTGCAAAGCTCTCCTGACACAACAAATACCTCATTTCAACTCAATACAACAGCAAATGAATATCATGCAATTCTTCTAGTTCTCCTGATTACTTCAACTACTCTTTAGAATCATGCAACAAGATCATATAATTGTACAAATACTACACTTGCATTTGATAAATCAATACATGGGAATTACATAATCTGTTTGCTCTATCAATCACTTTCAATATGTCCAAAACTCTTTCCACACCTGTGACCTTTCTCAAGGCACAATTACCATCAGTCTTACAAACTTCCTGAGAAGCAGATATACTTTGTTTGAAATCAATAAAGTAACCTGTGAGTAATGTCCAATTCCTCTAATGCTTCAGGTTGCTTTGGATACTCTCAAAAGCTTTGCAACAGTCATTAAGCAGCTTTTCTACCAAACATCTGTTGTAAATATTTGTAATTCCACCTAAATACTCACCTAACTTAGTCACTTAGTATTGTAAAAATTCGTAATTCCACACAAATATTCACCTAACTTAGTCACTTAGATCATTACCTTCAAATCCTAGAGAATACTGACCAAATTCCTTGTCGGGATTTACTTAGAATATTTACCCAGAACATGCAAATTCTCAGAGTTATCCAAACAGCCCAAAACTTTGCACACATGCTCTTGGGACCTTCCTTAATCTATTCTACGTGTTTGTAATGCCAAGACTATGTAAAAGTATAAATACTACTTTTACATTCAGTAAATCATTATGTGAAAACTACATAATCTACTTGTCCTCCCAATCACTTCCAATATCTCCAAGACTCTTACAGCACTTAGATCATTACTGAAAAATCTTGGAGAATAACTGACCAAATTCCTTGTCAGGATTTACTTGGAATATTTTCACCAAAATATCAGGTACCTAGAACATAAGAATTCTCAAAGTTGTCCAAACCACTCCAAACTTTGCACACGTACTCTTAGGACCTTACTGAACCTATTCTACGGGTTTGTTAGGCCAAAACCATGTAAAAGTATAAATACTACTCTTACATTCAATAAATCATCAAGTGAAAACCATATGATCTACTGGTTCTCCCAATCACTTTCATATCTCTAATACTCTTACAACAGCATCAACTCTCTTGCCCTGCACTTCTTAGGCTTGGTGTTTGGGGCTTTTTGGACAACTTTGAGAAATCTCATGTTCTGGGTACCTGATATTTTGGTGAAAATAATCGAAGTAAATTCCAACAAGGAATTTGGTCTTAATTTTCTGAGATTTGTCAGTAATGATCTAAGTGACCAAGTTAGGTGAATATTCAGGTGTAATTACAAATTTTACAACACAAATAGGGTAGCCCCACTTTTTGTGAAATATTCTCAACTTCTCAATAACATGTAAGGGAAGACCTTCAGAGGGTGTATGCAAAGCTCCAAGTGTTTTCAGGGTATGAACAATTCTAAGGAGTTGATAAAATGACAACTAATTTCTAACACATGCCACAAGACCCATGAGCAAAACCAGGCATTTGTAAAATGTAGTAATGTCAATGCTTGATGTATCTTGGCAGCATTTCACAGCCATTTGGCCTAGCTGTGAGTTATTTGGGGGCCTTCAAGAGCAGGGCTATCCCTCTACATCAACAATAAATGATCATTGTCAATGCTAATACAGAAATACATCAGGGTAATGATATCGAAACGCAATATAGCAGTGATGCTTGATACTTAATAGTGACCAACAAAGCAGTTTATCATAACATCAAGTGGATTACGATATGCAATCGTGCAGAAATCTAGCTTCATCCCCCTTATTTCTTTCGCTGGTTACGACCCAGGCATGCGCCAAAGCAAGGAACACGTGGGATTAGTTGAAGGGATTTTCGTAAGATGTCAGAACAATATTGATTCCAACTGTCGATGCCTGGCAATCAAAATCGAAAGCAAATTCACCCCTCGAATGCCACTCATCAGATGATTGGTAAGCAACAATGTGATGCCGCCTCATATACATTAGTGGCAATAAAATACACATTAGTGTATTTAGTGGACCTGCCAATCATCATCGTTACTCCGGAAATTGATAAAGTAACGGACGCCTTTTTCCAGTGAGGCCCTAATGTTGCAACTGCAAAAAGTACAAACCAAGTTCTTGGAGTATCGTGCCCATGTAAGTGCTGCTTAGGACAATACGTTCATACATGCACGCATACTTATCTTTGCAAACTCCTGAAGTCGACACCTCTGGAGCAATTACTAGACTGTTTAGTTGTTTTAACTAGCTTTACTACGGTATTGCTGTCGTTCATAAACGGCTTTTCTCGTTCGGTCTGGCATATATTCTTTGGTGTCAGCTTGCTAATCTTCGCCAGCTGCCAGATACAAGTGGTACATGTGTTCTAAACATACTTCCCTCAAGGCGCGCATCGCTAACCTCAATGTTTCGACGGTAGACACGCTGGTTCCGAAGAGGGGATTTAGAACCCAAGTTCAAATACTGGATAATCACTCAAGGGGCAGCCCTTGTTACGGTTTCCATCGTTGGAAACATTTACATATGGCAGTAGTCTCCTGCCACCGCTCCTCGCATTTGCGTATACTTTCCAACGCTGACCCTCGCCCGAGGTGAAATGGAACAAAAGGCAACATTTTATTTGATAGCAACCGGTGTGGTTGGTCAAAGGTACACAAATAGCTGAGCATACGATGGAATTCTATCGGCCCTATATATGGCCGCAGTCTTTCCAGGTCTTTGCTTAAGCTATAGGGGTTATGCTTCATAACCAGGCCTGGGATCTACGTATATCAAATAGCAGCCTTCAAGGCAAAAAGAAAGTGACGTGATGTATGGTCCTTACAAAAATCTTGGAGTAGTAAATAAATGTGGAATATTACACAGGAAACCAGTAATCATATTGACAAACGCGAGACTACGTGCGCTGTCATTTCGCAGGCTTCAAAGGAGGATACTTCACCAAATCTAAACGGTAGAGCAGGCCTTTTCTCGATATCTTTTCCAGGTGTTTCTGATTACAAAGCATGTTCAAGTAAATGTTGCACCAATTCTTGGGAGTGTCCGTGAACTTCATAATATCTTGGAGATACACGCCATCTGGAGATTTTCGTAGGAGTTTTAGAATGGCCTCGATGTTCTTCCGATGGTTTTGCTCACGGTATCTATCAGGTAGACTGTCCAATATCTTTTTTAAAGGAAACGCGGCCACCTTTTTCACCACTGGCTTAGGTGCGGCTTTCTCTTGCTTCTTTGCTAAGGGCTTCTCGGAAGCATCCACATCCATTGGTACGGTTGGTTCGGTTGCTTCTTCAACAGCTAGGGCTTCAGAAGACACTGGGGCTGTGTCTACCTTTGCTACTTCTGCTTCATATTCTGGAAGTCTGAACGATTCCTCGTTGGGCGCTTCGGGGAACTCGACACACACGGCATTTAGTTGAAGTCCTTGTAGAAAACCACCAAAGGATAAGTTGAATTCTGTCAGGGAATCATTTATCTCTCGCATTTGTTCGAAATTTGTGTGAAGAGTTTGGAAGGAGGTGAGAAGCTCCCCTATGGGGTTCTCAAGCAAATCACAAACTGAAGTTCGTTCATCTTCTAGTTTGGGAAGGGTGATTTGCCCCCGTCGACGATGTGGTGTAGTAGTGACAAGTCTCGAAGCCATGAGGTTTTTTTGGTAGGCAGGTGTGAGAGGTTAAAGTAAACAATATGAAGTAGCACTCTGGTATTCTTTGGTACAAGCGAATTCATAAGATATCATTTATTTATCCCGCTTTGATCGTCTGCCATTGGCTAAACTGGATTCAGTCAAAACAAAAATAAACGATTACTCCACCGCCATATCACTACTATTATGGGCGGAAGTCCGAGGTCAAGCCTACAACTGGGATAGTGGCAATAACAATAATAATAAATAAAGTAGACCGGCTCTGCTATACTTTTCTTTATGTACAAGGCAGATGGCCATGCTTGTGTCTTACAAGACAGATTTCCCGCTCGAAGGCAACATATTCTTCGGTGTGACAAAACAGTCAACAGTCTACTCCTGAATCAACGTTACCTATACCCAACTTGCTGTCTATCCCTGATACATGGTCTTCCAATAGTCGCATGAAGCGAGATTGCCTAGTAGGACGTCGGTTCTGAATTTCACCGCTCAGCACTTGGCTGTGTATAGTTTGATGTATAGACTGGACAGCACGAATCGCTATCTTTTTGGCTACAATGTTGTCGCACTGGACCAACATATAGGAACAATATTGGAAACAGTGGAAAGCTCAACTACGCTATGCATTGACCCGGGACAGCTGTTTAATACAACTACGCCGATTAGACCCTTTCGGAAGCGTACAGGTTTGTTATCATTATACCCGTGGAGCCCGTAGTATATAGTATTAGCTCCTCGTGCTGCATCACGTAAACTTGAGCATCAGTGTGGGTTTTACCAAACAAAATAATGGGACACTATGTTTGATGGCTAGAGCAAGTGTGGGCTCTCTATCAACTTGGGGCTGAGTAATGTGCAGCCAGTTTCAGTAGCATAGTTTTGCAACTTCACATACTGGAATATAAATCTTGACCTGTGTGCAACTATTTGCAAGGCACTTCTTAATCTCCTCGAGAAAACAAGGGTTGCTTTCAGCATGCTGCCAATAGAGCTTATGATTAAGAAACGTTACCATTTCCTAAAAGACAGCATCGAGCATAGTTACTTTCTCTATTTTTCGAATAAAGAAGTTACCCTTTCGGAGCAAGTGCGGAGAGACAGCAAATGGTAGCTGGCGTGGACCGTTTAATATGCTTTATTAGAGAGGCATCACGACAGGCTTGCTGCAATACACCAATAGTAAGGGAAACCAGGTGGCTGACGACACCTTTAGATTAACGAGGGAGCTGTATCTTGATGTAAATACTAGCATGAGCGTAACAGCATAACAGCATTCGATAAAATTACAGATGAATTCCTACAAGATCGGCTGCAATCAACACAGCGGATATAATGTCTCCTGGCGTTCAGGCAACGTAGCACTACTCAATTATCGATATGATTAAGTCATATTTACGATGTTTAATAAACCAAATAAAATCCACATCACGCACCATGAAGGTGATTTTGAAGAATGCCCTAGTTAATGGCCAATTGCTGAGTAAATACTAGTTCCCACACTCATCACGGCTTTAAAGTGACGGAACGCGCGAAGCAGCATTATCTTCACCGGGACGGATTGGTGAGAAGTCTTCTAGAGGGTTCACACGTTTGCCTAAGTGAAACCCAACGTACATGCCGCATAGTTTAGTAAAACCACTTAACCTATTATGAATAAAGCAGCACTGCTAAACTGGAATCAGTACCTGTCCCCCATTTTCCCACGGCTGGTCAGCATCGTGAGAGTGTTGGAATTTCTACGAATGAAGTAGCGTGCTGAAGACTCCATCATTAGGATCATCCTTGTCATGAGGGCATCTCAGGTCCCATTCAGCCCTTTGTTTTAGTTTGCTTAGCCTGGTATTGCCTCATTCTTTTTTAAGCAAAGCCACCCCGTACTGCTTGGGTTCTCTTTGGGGAAGGCCTTTGAGCGTGGGTAAAATGATTACGTTGGCGAGGAATCCATATGGCACAATATATGGCATCATAAATGCCGTGAATATGTACTCCCTAAACCTGTAAATTATGCTACAATTATTGATCCTAAACATTTGTCCCCTGGAAATCCACCTCCAGCTTAAACAATGTATGAGGCTGGCTCTGAATCCCTGGCGACTGTGGTTACTTCCCCATCTGTTTGGACCAATTGTTCAAACCAATCTGGCCAGGATGGCTCTGCTGTTGGTGCACGCATTGGTGGCAAATCATGAGTTCATCCCTCCACTCACGAGATTGAAGTGACTTGCAATACGGTTTGGAAGCATCTCCATTCTAGGCCAACGAATAGCACCGGGCGAATAGAATGATTGCACGGTTACAGGCTGATCTTAATATATTGATTGCTTACATGGATTTCCTTGAATTCCTATTGCCGGTCACATCACTTTTTCCCATACTGGAGGCTTTTGGCATCCATTGGAACCTATATATTAAGGCACAGCGTATATACCGGAACAAACAAGCCTCCTCTGCTCATATCATTTTGTATAGCAGCTTCTCGCCCACATTTCCCCCAAACCGCTCATCGCTTTTCACTCAATCATGGTCCTCTTAACAAAGTCTGCATCCATTGGGTAAGCGTTTCTCTTCATATGCCAACTAAGTTTCGCTTGCTGACACTGTTGCTTAGCCTACGTCAAGTAAATGGACTGAAGAAAATCTCTGCAGTCGCAGCTTTGAGAAAGCTGTCTACTGGCACGGAACCTACCACCAAAATGTACATTAATGGCGAGTTCATCGAGTCACAAACCAGGGAATGGATTGAGCTAAGAAACCCCGCTACGCAAGAGATTGTTACCAGAGTGCCTCAGTCCACACCAGAAGAGTTGAAGGAGGCCTCGCGCGTTGCCCAGGATACGTTCAAAACCTGGAAGAAAACCTCTCTTCTCTCCAGACAGAGAAAGCTTCTGGATCTCCAGTTGGCTATCCGTGAAAACATGGTATGGCCGAGAAGCATCTAGACTTCAGTTTTGGGCGAATTAACCTGACAGCTGTGCAACTTAGGATCGTATTGCTAGCTCCATTGTTACTGAGCAAGGAAAAACATTCAAGGATGCTCAGGGAGATGTTCTTAGAGGTTTACGTAAGTGGTTACAGGCGCTCTGGATTTGTGAATCAGGATTCTTACCCACTGCTTGCCCTATTTCCAGAGGTTGTTGAGCATGCCTGCGGTATTACTGATTATATGAAAGGCGAGTTGTTGAGTGTATCCAAGGATATGGATACATATACCATCAAAGAACCCCTTGGCGTCACCGCTGGTATCACCCCCTTCAATTTCCCTGCCATGATTCCTCTTTGGATGTTCCCACTTTCTATTGCATGCGGTAACACATGCATCATCAAGCCCTCCGAACGTGATCCCGGAGCCATGATGATTCTTGCCGAGTTGGCCGAACAGGTTGGAATCCCCAAGGGTGTTCTGAACGTGGTTCACGGAAGTGTCGACACAGTGAATTTCATTTGCGATGATCCCAACATCAAGGCCATCAGCTTTGTTGGCTCTGACCATGCAGGAAAATACATCTACAACCGCGGTACCGCAAATGGCAAGCGTGTCCAAGCTAACCTGGGTGCCAAAAATCATGGTGTCATTATGCCTGATGCCGATAAAAACCACGTTCTCAACCAGCTTACCGGTGCTGCCTTTGGCGCCGCTGGGCAGCGCTGCATGGCCCTTTCCACTGCCATCTTTGTCGGAAAGTCCAAGGAGTGGTTACCAGAGCTCATTGAGCGCGCCAACAAACTCAAAGTTACCAGTGGTTTCGAACCAGACGCCGATCTCGGCCCTCTTATCACCGTTCAAGCTAAGGAGCGAGTTGAATCCTTGATTCAATCCGGTGTTGACGAAGGTGCTAGCCTTCTTCTCGATGGCCGAGGAATTAAGGTTCCCAAGTACGAGAATGGCAACTTTGTTGGACCTACGATCTTGGCTGATGTCAAGACCAATATGAAGTGTTATCAAGAAGAGATCTTCGGGCCTGTTTTGGTCTGCTTGAATGTGGATACAATGGAAGAGGCCATTGATATTATCAACAACAACCGTTATGGCAACGGAACCGCCATCTTTACCAGATCTGGTTCAGTTGCTCGTAAATTCCAAGAAGAAATCGATGTTGGACAGGTTGGTATCAACGTCCCTATCCCTGTGCCATTGCCAATGTTCTCTTTCACTGGTTCCCGCGGCTCCATTGTTGGAGACTTGAACTTCTACGGAAAGAGCGGTCTCCAGTTCTACACATCTACTAAGACTGTTACCTCTTTGTGGCGCTCTGAAGATGCTGAAGCTGGATTGAACAGCGTTAACATGCCTACCATGCATTGATTTGATGATAAGTAATAGGATATATGGTTAGGCGAAGCCCATGTTGCTACGTTCGAAAAATGCATTGCATCTTGTTCGACTAACCGACCCCTTTTCCAAATGATATCGAATTTTCATTACACACCTTCCAACATGTTCATACCTTGTAAAGAAGATACCATCAAAATAAACCCATCCAATCAAAGCAAACTGCGAAGTGTTGCGCCAAATAACCCCATTGGGTCAGTTTGCAATGGTTGTAGTGAGCAGTGTTGTTGTAACCTGTAGTGCGGCCACTACCACGCATCAGCAATCTGACCGCTGCTCCCTGTGATGGGCTCTGAAGATGTCCAAGTTCACAAGCTTTTATGATTGTTTGGCATTTAGTTGCAAGTGCTACGCGGTATGTGGAGACTATTTTTAATGATTTAAATATGGAGGCCAATAAACTACTGACTTCAATTACGGAGTACATACTATCTATAACATAGGTTGGTGCATCAAAGATTGATCTAGCATTGGGTAGCCATCACAATGGGAATGCATTCACATCCATGTTCAGGCGAATCCAATGGCTGATATTCAAGAATATCGAAATTAAACACGTAAACCAAATATTTGATGTACAAAGAATATTAGATGTTACATAGGGATAAGAGCAAAAATATTGAATGTGTAGAATGTGGATGGGGTATTGAGACACTTTAGGCCTCAATCGCTTTTTGCTCGGGTACTTCCTGTCTGTCAATTTCGAAGTCTTCATCGTCGCTAAGCTCAATTTCGTGACGCAAGTTGCTGGTGCTTGGCTTGTATGCCAGTCTTGACATCTCTGCAACCAAAGCAGGGGTTGATGGACGCGAGTTACTAGGTTGATTGACTGGGTGATCCCGCTCCAACAGAGTGATACGCTGTTCCATAGCAGCTACGTAACGACGAGCGTTCTCCATCTCGCTCTCCTTCAGTGAAATGGATTTAAGATACTCCTGCTCCTTAACCTGAACATATTCCTCTTGCTGACGAAGTGCTTGAGCTAGTGTGGTGCATTGTGTAGAAAGTGAAGTGAATTCACTTCTGATGGCGGCTAATGTACTTGTTAAAGAGGAATTTTCCTTCCGCAGAGATGTTACCAAGTTGATTAGCTCTGCTTGGCTCATTGAATTGAGCTCTCCGACCGAGGAATCAGCTGATGGCTCGGAGAGTAGCCTGTCCACCTCTTCAGGCAATGAAGGGAGGTTTTCGGTAGCCTTGATTGCTTCGTGAATGCTTGACTGAGCTTTGGCGTCAACAGGTGTGTGTGGCATCGAATCTACACTTACAGTGGAAACAGTTTCGGAGTCAATGTCCACCTCAAGTTTGGGAACCCCAATTACTGGGCTAGAGTTAACGGCCTTTACAAAGTTGACTTCAGGCTTTTGCTCGTCAGTAGGGCTAGAAACCTCCGAGGAGGCCTTCTTGCTCTTTCTGGTCTTTTTCTTGGGTTCAGTCACCTCCACGACCTCATCCTCAATTTGTTCCAAAAGCCATTTCTCCTTGTGTGCAGCCACACGGTCTTCAATCTGTCTCAAGCCCTCCTTAAGGAATAGTTTACCAAGAACAGATCCGAGGACTGCTCTACCAACGTTGACACCTCGGACAAACTCCTCCCAAACCTGTTCACGGCGTGAGGTGACCTCCTCAATGACCGAGGAATGATTTCTCAACAAATTCTCGACGGTGGTGGTCTCGAAGTACTCCGTATCCATCATCTGAACTTCTAATGTGGGAATCAACAACTCTACCAGAGTCTCGGGAGTGATCAGGGTCTTCATATGGGTGATTGACCAGGAGCGAGTGGATGATGCCAGCGACTCGACACGCTTGATGCGTTTCTTGAATTCCTTATTGGCGGCTTTTTCAAGACGCCCCTGGGTGGTGGGTTGCGATTCGGTCTGCCAAATGCCTTTGATCGCTTCAATTTCTGAAGAGATCTCAGCCACTCGAGATTCGAACTCGGCCTCCAATTTGCTCAGCCCAGCCTCCACACGGTTGGAGAACTCCTCCAGTCTAGTCAAGATGCTCTTAAGCTTCAACTGGAGGGCGGCATCCTCGGTGTTTGCGAATCTCAGATGATCACGGGTAACATTGATGCGACTGTAGCATGCTTTGGAAATGCTCTCGACCAGACGACGAACAGTAGCAACCTGAGAAGCCAAGAACTCGCTGTTCCATAAATCACAGCTCTTCTTCAAGCGATCAAGGAAATCATAGAAGGAAGCATCCACCTGATCGGAGCTGACAGCCTTGGCGAAGAGCTTCTTGCTCTTTTTCTTGTGGTTTTCGACTATGGTATTCCAATATTCGTTGAACCCGATCAACAGATCTTGATGGGTCTGGCTGAACTCGACAGATTTGGCGAAGCAACCATCGGCCACTGCTTGAACTCTAGCAGCCTCGAATTCCTTCATCTCTTTGAGGAGCTGGGATGTGGAGCTCCACAAAGAATCAACAGCCTGCTCGACGTCGTGGCCACACTCCTTGTAGACCTTCTCCAGGACCTCGTTGATCGAACGGCGAGATGCCTCCAAATCAGCAAGGGTACTGTAATCGGGCCTTGTATGATGGCAATCAGGAGTAACGAGTGAGGCCATCACGGCTGGAGTCATGGTGCGCAACAATGGGAAATCCTCTTCAGTTAGGGCCAGGTGGAATTTCTCCGCTTCCACCTTGTTCAGAATGTGAACTGGATCCTCCTTGGTCTCGGTCAATGGGACATTGTCGGGGGAGATATCGAAATTAATGGGAGCAAATTTGGTGTTGAGGGTTTCAAAGGTAGATGGGGTTCTTTGAAGCCAAGCATCTACCGAATCGGCAACATATGAAATGATGGTGTTGTCGAAATTACTGTCTTTGCTCAATTTTGCTTGGACATTTTGCTCCAATTTCGAGCAGAAGCCAGACACTCTCTCACGAGGGATAGGTTGGGCAAAATTAATGGTCAGCATAGACTCCTTGCGAATACGGGCAGCTGAGGGGAAATGTTTACGCTGTAGGAGCTGGGCCCACTCACGGCAGTAAAAGCAAGAATATCCATCACATGCACGAAACTTATTGACCTCCTTGGTAACAGTGGAAGTCTCTACTCGGAGACATGTAATAGGCTTGTGGGTTTCATTTCGAGGCACGTTGGGTTTCGGTCGAAGTGCCAACAACTTGTTAACAATTGCAGCGGATTTCAAAGGAGCATCATTAGTAATCATCATTTTAAATACGTTTCACTTGGAGGAGCTTTAAGTTATTAGAGGGTTTAAAGTTAAAGAAAAGTTAAATTGTGGATGTGTAGACTAAGTCGCACAATTAGTCGGCTTGCTGAATTTAAAGGTAATATTAGGGGGAGCAGAAAACAGGGAGGGTCAGTGTTTGCCGGGTTAGAATGGGGATTGCTGAGTGCTTGTAAAAAAAACTGATTGTAACCTCGTAAACCGGTATTCTCTCTATTGAAAAAAAACTCACTTCACAGTTCTTTAGGGATCATCACAATATCACTGTGCATACACGTGCTACCTGAGCAAACCTAGCGTGCAGGTATCGGTGTTTCATGGCATCGTTCTTGAACACCACTTTCGCTTGTAGAATCATGGATGAATGTGTTTTCTGCTGATTCAGTAGCACAAATACATTAAATCAATCTTTTGTAGCACCCTCGCTCTTTGAGTACTTTTTCTTGATATATTTATAGATTTGTAGATAACCATTACATGCATTGCATGTCGCAAGACCCAAGAGTGCCCATCTAACTGTTGATTTACTTACAAAGCAAGGCTGAAGCAGCTGTGCAGGCTCAGTCTGCCCAGAACTTACATCGCCCAATTACCATGAGTGCTAGTAGCAGGTTGTAAACGTAGGCGAGCAGATCAGGGCCCGGGTTGGATGGCATTAACCCCAAACCACGGCGGCAAGACAAGTGTTGTCACAGTCCTAACCCGGTTTGAGGCGGTATGCCATCACAGTGATCATATGTGCTTTGCACCTTGCTTGATCACTCCAGTGGCTACCACCCTTAACAATTTAAAATAGCTTTAGTAAATCCAGCTGGGTTTATTGCTCTCAAGACGTACTCATGAAGATTTGCTTTGAAGGGGAGAAGGTGGCCTATTGAAAACCGGCTTTTCTCCTGTGTTATCCTAATCAATCTTTTCGTTGCCTTTTGAGAGGACAGGGTGAGTATAATTCCGCATTTTCTCGGTGCTCCTCTCAGGGATTACAATGCCCTGCGCCATTTCCCACTGGTTATACATATACACTGTATATGAATCGTTAGAGATAGATATTGGTGATAGCAAATACGGGCTTGTCTGTTAAATGATCCTCTACTCCTTACTCATGATCATTATACGGTTGATTAGCTTACGGCATTGAATTTGATCGAAGAGCGTGTATGTGCGTGGTTGACCAAGCAGCTATTTGCTGGGCAATATAATACTAATGGGGACCTGTGGCACCAATATTTATTTTTGATCCTCCAGCTTTTCACACCAGTGGCCCAGCCAAATCTACTCATCAATACGATGGTACATTTATGTTGTGAGCTACATGAGTAATTACCTAGTGCAGACATTAATACACGAGGGCCATCGTCACCACACATGGAACAGGGGAAATGGGGAGGCCCGTACGATGACTGAGATGGAAGTCGAAAGGGCGGAGCCGTCTCTCCACTTGCTCATCTGGATCTCGAATTACCACAATGAAATACTCAGATCGATGCTTTATATCGTTTTCTGAGCCTTTAATTAGGTTATAGTCTAATGGCCGGTTGAAGGCGAAACGCTACCTGATATAGAGGGCATTAGGCTGTAGCCCTGTTTGTAGCTGGTGCCAACAGAATCTGCTGGTTCTTCTCTGATCCCAACTTTTGCATAGAGTGGGACTTGCCTCTATTCAGAATATGGGCCAACATATGCGGGAATACATTCGTAGTCCATATGCATCAGACAGTCTGGACTAAAGGCCATGCATTGCTGATGAAATGAACGTTGCTATATGATATGTGCTTTTTAGTTGGTTGCCGGAACCCTTGATGAATTGATTAGGTAGCGCCTGACTTACACTATTCGCATATAGTAACAGGGTTAAATTGTGCATGTTGGAAGTGTGATTAACATCGAATCTGAATGATCTACAATGTACATATATGTATGTACTTTTGCCTACCTAGTTTTAAATCTGGTTCATCATAATTACTCAGTCGCAATATGCGCAACGCTTGTCCTTTCGTATGGGCAGCAATATAAGCATAGGGGACCCCTCCATCTCTCCAGATTTCACCACTAATTAGTCTTACATCATTTGGGAGCTTATGCTCATCATACTTTGCCATGTGTTAACTGGCGAGAATCTAGCCTTAGTAGGGTTGATGTGAACAGAATTCCAATCTATGAAAAATACGCCCGCTGACTATTTTTAACAAGATGCTTGCTGTGAGCCAATATATGGTGTGATGCTCTATGGTAACTAAATTGTGGTTGGAGAAGTATGGAGATTCGGAGCACAAATATCAGGAAGGGCGGTACTTCTTTTGATTTGTACAACAAACGATTGCTATAGTGGTACTCTCACGTAGTGTGCACATATATAGGGTTCATTCTATAGAGGCTTGCATGGCTTGGCTGACTGGCTTAGAAATAAAGTTCAAAACGACAGTATCTCGGAGATACGAGAGATGTCCAATGGATCTATTAGTGTGAAATCAACTGGTACTAGCTCAGCTCAACCTTAAGAAAGGTTGACTCACTGGTACCCATCGAAACACCAGACAATCATGGAACCTTTGGTCTTATCGCCCATACGATAACGAGCATTAATATCTTGGATTCCTCGTACCATTCATCCTCGGGTTAATACCTCCGATAGTTGAGTGACTCTAGACAAGGAATCAGTGTAGCACGGTGAGAGTAGCGTGGCTAATGCCATAACCTCTGGTGTCTTTACTATTAGTTCTTGGCATTATTAGTCCCCACACTGTTCTTGTATGATTGGCCTGTTCTGTAACTCATTTGTTCGACATGAGCTGATGACGACTCGACAGAACATACTATATTCCCATTATTGGAGGCTGCTCATTGGTAGGGGAGGTGCTCATAAATCATGAACTACTAGAGACAGACAGGAGCGAAATCATTAGCATATTCTAATGCTCGCCTCTCATTAATCTCAGACAATTAAATCCGATAACCCTTATTGGCCAGCGTACCTATTGCTCACCAATACATGAATGGTGTGGAAATAAGATCTCCAGATAGACTTAATGGCTAATCAATACTAATAAATATAATGTTCCCAATCCGAAACTAATTTCGAATGTCATTTCCCCACACTGAGAAAAAGTGGGGTAAATAAGAAAACATCACTCAACGAGGGGTAAATCCGGTAAACCCGAGGATTATTCGTTGGGTTTTTAGTGATGAGTTGCCAAAATAAATATCCAACATCGACACTCCTCCAATTGGTTTTTCATTCACCATTTTCTTCCTTCTCCAGTAGTCCCCTACATTGGTGTAGTAATAGCCTACAGTGATACATTACAATGTCTCTTGGAACTTCCTTACAGACCATTGTTTCTTACTTGGATTTTACCAAGATTTTTGCCTTGTTTGTTGGGGTCGTGGTTATTGTAGTCTTCTTTGACTGGTTCCAGCAAACTGTAAGTAGACTCTTCTTCCGTAAACTCTAGAGCAAACTGCGTTTCAGTGCTGATACTTACTGCTTATTCTGATGAACTATAGTATGGTAAAAAAGATCCTTCTGCTCCTCCTATGATCCCTCACTGGATCCCCTATTTGGGTAGAGCTGTTGATTTCGGACTTCAACCTGTGGATTTCCTTGCTGAAAGCCGTAAGAAGGTTAGCATTCTCTATATGCCCTGAACCATTGATGTTCGATACTAACCGCCTACTAGTATGGAGACGTGTTCACTTTCATCATGTGTGGCCGTAAGCTCACCTTTGCCTTGGGCACCGAGGGAAACAACTTTGTCTTGAACGCGAAGCACACTCACGTTAATGCTGAGGAAGCATACCGCTCTTTAACCAAGCCCGTTTTTGGTGAAGGTGTGGTCTACGATTGCCCTAACCATTTATTAATGGAGCAGAAGAAGTAAATAGCTAATGAAGCTTTGATCCTTCCGCCTATTACTAACGTGCTTTTGAAAACCTAGATTTGCCAAGGATGGTCTTTCTTTCGATGCGTTGAGAACCTATGTTGATTATATCGTCGAAGAGACTAGGGATTATTTCGCGTAAGTTGTTCAAACCAAAGTAACGAAGCTTAGAATGCAACGATTAAATCACTCCTTATTAGACGTTGGGACAAAAATTCAGATGTTGGTGTTGTTGACCAAGCCTTGGCCGAGCTGATTATCATGACTGCCTCACGTTGCCTGATGGGTAAAGAAATTCGCGCCCAACTCGACGAGACTGTTGCTGATATCTACCATGATCTCGATAACGGATTCCAACCAATCAATTTCTTATTCAACTACCTCCCGTTGCCAAGCTACCGCAAACGTGATGAGGCTCATGTGAAGATGAGAGATCTCTTCCTTAGAATTATTCAGAATCGTCGTAAAACTAATGACATGGTACGTGAAGTAGATCTTGTTGCAATAGCAAATAATGCTAATCGGATTCTCATTTCCACCAGTCGAATCAAGATTTGCTCCAAACATTTATGGACGCACAATACAAAGACGGGAAGAAGATGACTGATAAAGAAGTGGCACACATGATGATCGCCGTTCTGATGGCTGGCCAGCATACTTCATCCACTACAACTACTTGGTTGATTATGCACCTGGCTCGTGACCCTAAATTGAGAGCCCAACTCTACGAAGAGCAGAAGACCGTATTTGGTGAAGAATTAGGTCCACTCACATTCGATGGGTTGAACAAGTGCACCCTGTTGGACTCAGTGTTGAAGGAGGTTCTTCGTATTCACCCACCCATTGTTGCGATTTTCAGAAAAGTGTCCAAACCCATTGCTTTTCCAAATTCCAACATTGTCATCCCAGCTGGACATTACCTGTGCTCTTCACCATTCGTTACACAGGTGTCTGAAGAGCACTATGAAAAACCACTGGAGTTCGACCCTAGTCGCTGGTTGAAGAAAGACAACACTGAAGTTGTCCAAGATGACTCTAACTTTGGTGTCGTCGGCAAGGGTACCAATTCTCCTTACCTGCCATTCGGTGCTGGTCGTCATCGTTGTATTGGTGAGCCGTTTGCCTACGTGCAGATCAAGACCATCGTGTCACAGATGATTCGCATGTTTGAAATCGAGCAGCTTCCTGACGCCAAATTCCCTGAGCCTGACTTCTCCAAGCTTTTCATTACCCCTAAGGGCCCTGTGAAAGTCAAGTATACTAAGAGAGCCTAATTATCGGTCGGCAATAACTGCATGGTATTTAGGCTGTATAATGATTAATATTTAGCAAGCAATAAACAGGAAATCAATTGCGCTAGAGTAAGCTCTCCCGATAGTAATTTGATGTCTAACCGTGACGACTTGCGAAAGATTGGCCAACTTGTTTGTGAAGCTTATGCACGGTTTTGGATTGTAACACCTAGATTACACAATCCCGCTAAATATTTCATCTTGCTAGTGGGCAGAAGCGCGTCGTTGATTCATCATACACTAATAGGCACTGATCTGTTCATGTTTCTTTTCACGAACTCTCAGTATTGCGTTGGTTGCACCGTGGCATTGGTGATGCTGCGCAGTGATTGGCTAAAGGTAGAGCTTCGTTGGCTCCCTTGCTCATATAGATTGTGATACCTTTGGAGAGTTTATTGAATAGATACGTCTGTCTGTGTTACGAAGAGGGAAGTCTAAAATGCGTGACTAAGACTTGGATTATTGAAAGATGTGGTCTGGAGCGGGTCATCAGTTCTCAACTCCACCAGCAGTAACATTAAATGGGCGAGACAAATGGTTTTCACCGTGGTTGATCTTAAATTGGGCCAACTGTATCTGTTTATCGTTGCGAGTAGTAATCTCCTCGACTCCCCAGTAGACAGCCTATTTCCAAAACGAACCTTCATGAGCATGGCGTAATAAGGCTGTGATGTGATTTGCAACCTACCTGAATAGCATCATAATCCAGTGTCAGAGTATAATATCCACGATACGTAGACTCCACCCACTTGAGAGCAGGGTTAGAGGCAACAAGAGTCTTTTCAAGTTTACCCCTGGTGGTGGAATTTTGTGAGCGATATGGGCTAGGGCTAGTTACAGCGGTGCCAGTAAATGCCGCACCCCAAGCGCCTTCTCCGGTTTTGATATCATATCTATTTTTTAGAGCACATTCGGATTAGTGAGGACACTGACCAAACAAACAGTCATGACAGGAGACAAACTTTTTGAAATTCCGCTCATCCACCAAATCCCAGGCCCAATTGCTGTGCACATCTCCTAATAATCGAAGGCACCAAAGAGTCAGCGAACTATTGAATGGTTCGTTCGGAATGGGGATTTTACCTGCCAGAACGATGTTGTTCTGAATATCATGGTTCTTTATGAAATCAAAAAATCTCCAACGAGCAGCTCTGTAGCCATCCCATGCATCGGAGTTCATGATTTTACCAGCTATAGCTGCTGAGTAGTCAAGTCGGTTGAATTCTACTTGCTGACCGATCAATCTCCAGTGTGCGTTTCTACGCTTCGACTTGTAAAGTTCTCGATAAAACCACTGTTCTTGATGGTGCCCCATCAGCTAAAGTAATTGCAAGGGTTATTGGTGTGCTAGTGTACAATGTCAGATACCGAGGCTTACACTACGAGTTGGATCCTCAGCAATGGCTTCAATCCATTTGGTATTGTAATACATGTCAGTTATATCTCTTTCGTAGTTTCTAGTATCCAGCATGATCAGGTCAGCCATGTCTCCTATCTGGAATGTCCTGAAAATTTGGCGCTGATCATTTCGATTAACCTGTCGGATTGGCATCCACTCGAAATCTGCGAATAAAAACGATTACAAACATAGCAAGGGAGTAGTAGAATTGGTCAGCCATACAAGCTTGTTCAGCGCTACTCTTGCGTTTGTCAAACCATACCCCCAGGAGGGTATCATTCTGGTTCGCTGAGCCCTTCTTCCATGTATTGTCAGCTACTTCATGATCGTCCCAGATAACTATCCATGGGAATTTCTGATGGGCTAGTGCTAGGTCTGGATCCGCCCTATAGGTTGCATATCGAAGACGATAGTCATCCAGACTAGTAATCACTTTCTCCGGCTTGGGAATGCGCCCTATCTTAGCACCATCACCGTAGTCTCCATTGCCAGCATATTCATAGATGTCTAGCGTATAAAAGAAGGTTACTGGGCACGCCGTTCGATATAGGGTTTGCTTCCCTTGTCACTTACAATCCCCCAGATGAATTATATAGTCCATACTATCAGTACGAGCTGGGATTCCGTACGCCTAGCAGTGGATGTTAGTCTTCAGGTACTTGGGATAGAGCGTAACAGCTTACATTGAAATAGCCGAATGGATAATTGGAGCAAGAGTATACTGCGAAACGTAGCGATTTGTCTATTTTTTGATCTGGTCTTGGCATTGTCTTCGTGCGGCCAACTGGGGATTCAGCCTTCTTGTCGCTATATAGCACATACCAATCATAAGGTTATGGGATTGAATTTGCAGCGATCGGAAACAATGCTACTAACTAGCAAGAGTGGAACTTGTAGTAATAGTTTGTAAGGGGTTTCAAGCCTCTAGCTTCAACCTGGCGCATAGAGGTTAGTATGCTTGTTACCAGATCTGGTTTTCCAGTCAACCAGGTATTGGATGCTAGTATCATACCTTGACAGTCCAATCAACATCAGCGGTGGTGATGGCTTTTCCTCGAGCCACAATTGTTTTGAAATCCTCGTCTTTGGAAACCAAGTATTTGACGCAAACAGAACCTAGTTTTTCTTCGACTGGTTCAGCTCGAGTCCAGAGGATAACAGAGTCATGGTAGCTACGTTTTAAACACCTCTTAGCAAAATGCATGATTGGTGGGTCGCAGATCACTTACGGATCACCACTGGCAACATTGTGGGTAAATGCAAATGAGGGGTTGCCCAAAGCAGATCTCTTGCTCAAGATGCCATGGATACGGTCTAAAGAATGGCCGTGTTCTACCAGATTTTCAAACGGAGACCTGTAGTTGATGTTGTCATTGAGACCATCGTACAAGGTTCCAGTTACCACAGAGGCTCCTAAAGATAGCGGTATGATGTGCGCAAAAGCTTTGAAAATCATGTTGCGGAGTCTTTGACAATAGGTATCAACTGATGGTCAGAACTTTTATACAAATTCGCTGGTGTTTTGGATTGTAGATTTGAATTGTCGATATGTCTAATTGCTTAGAACCTTGAGCACTCGTGGATTGACTTTCGTATATAATTGGGTATTCAGAGGAAAGCTTATCACATTCTATGTTTATTCGAGTTCCCCAAGGCGATTATGATATGGGCTTGTAATGGAAATTACAGAGAGGATACTTCAAGTCCAGCATGTAATTCCCTTACATGGGCATTATTGCTCTCCAGGATTTTCGTAGTTCCCCGGCGAATTGACATCATAATTCAAGTAACAGCTGTGTAACTTCGTGTGGCCAAGCTTTATGATGATTAGCAAAAGTTGAGTATCTTTCCACCGCAATAGAATAAACAGAATATGGCGACATCAAGAGCAACCAGTGAAATGCCGTTGGCAAGGGCATGGCAGCGCTATGTATCTGGCCTATAAGGTCTTGCTGCACATGTGCCATTTTAATTGTGACAGAACCATGGCACATAAGGTTTACAAGTATAAGAAACCATGTCTTTTGTCTATATAATGTCCTTAGAACCCCAAATCAACATTCTTGGTTGATCACCTTTGGTAAAGGCCAAATGTGACCCATTCAGCTTTATTACCTACATCTTTTTTTTGTAGCGAACATCAAACTAATCTTTGTGTAGATTTGCAAATGAGTGGCACTTGGTTGAGATCTCAGCAATGCTATTCCAGCTATATGAAGATGCATCCAAAAATAGAGCCTCCGCCAACCAGTCCGTGAGGTAATCTACATAGAAAAGGCTGTTTTTGGAAATAGTCATCACCCTCTACTTGCATGTGCAAATCACGTAGTAGACGTAGGCTCCGTAGATCGATCATATGACTTACATGATAAGGGTCATGGAAATTAACCAAATATGCCACACATCTGGCACCGTGAAAATTCTAAACCAGTCAGCTATTTTAAATATATAATCCAAGAGAATAAATACCTCGACATGGGTTTCTTCATAGCCAATAGACATCGCTGATGTAACTAACTGGGGCTTAGCTAATGCGAGGGTATTCTCTTGATGGACTCAGAAATCGACTGATCTGATCCTCATCGTGGGTAGATTTCAAAACTGACTTTCTCGGGATCTGAACGGCCTATTGGGTACTGATTAGCTGGGCCCATACGGCTTAATAGCGATCATTATGCGTTATGGTACTTCACAACGCAATCAGTTGGTGCGCGGTATTGTATTTCTCCCAATCTGCTACTTTCGAAAACGTCGTAATTATTAAGCATGACCACAGATAGGACGATGTCTAGAATATCCCCAGAGCCATGTATACGTAACCAATACCGGTCTCAGAGGCTGCGGACTTCTGTATTTATACCATGCCCTCGCCCATCCTTGACGATAATCCCAAAATGTCTATGAAGTGTGCCGTCTTTAACAAGCCCAACAGCGACCTGGAGGTTGTTGAAAAGCCAATCCCGAAACCAGGCCCAGGAGAAGTGTTAATTAAAGTTGAAGCCTGTGGTGTGTGCCATTCGTAAGTATCTCTGCTAAGCCCACCTACGATCCTTACTAAATTGTTCTAGTGATTGTGTACTTCAATATAATGCTATACCTGGAATCAATTACCCTACCATTCCTGGACATGAAGTTATTGGCAAAATCCAAAAGATGGGTGATAATGTACCTTCCTTTTTCTCCTATTTCATATCGATAATTGCTAAAGTTCCTCCCAGGTTTCATCTCTTTACAAAGAAGGAATGAGAGTTGGTGTAGGATGGAGCGCGGGGTACTGTGGTAACTGTGAAGCCTGCCGCCGTGGTGCGTTTATTGATTGCGAACAACATTGGGTTACCGGCGTTAGACAAGATGGCGGATATGCCCAATATATGGTTGCCAGACAAAGTGCACTATGTAGAATTCCTGAAGAACTGAGCTCCGCTGAAGCAGCTCCCTTGATGTGTGCTGGAATTACTGTTTATAACTCCATGAGACATATGAACAATGTCCGACCTGGCGATGTTTGTGCTGTTGTCGGGATTGGTGGCTTGGGTCATCTTGCTATTCAATACGCAAACAAATTTGGTTACCATACTGTGGCGCTTTCAAGCTCGGCAACGAAGAAAGACCTCGCGGTTGAGTTGGGTGCTCATTCGTACATCGACCAGTCCAAACATGATGCCGTGGAAGAGCTCAACAAACTAGGTGGCGCGAAGTTGATTGTTGTCACTGCACCTGGTGGCGATGTATCCAAGCTTATCCAAGGATTAGCGTTTGACGGAACCCTGCTAGTAGTTTCAATGTTGCCTGAGCCTCTACAAGTGAATTCAGTGGATTTGATTATGAAGAGGGCTCAAGTCAGAGGATGGCCCAGCGGAACTCAAACGGTTAGTGCATTCTATTAGTACATAATCTTTAATAGTATCGAACATTAATATTCTTTATAGGACACTGAAGAGGCATTGAAATTCTCTTCCTTGACAAATACTAAACCTTTAGTACAAACGTACACTATTGATCAAGCTAAGCAAGCGTATGACGATATGATGAGTGGTAAACCCAGATTCCGGGCTGTAATTGTTTTCGATTAGCTTTCTCAGGTTGTAAACATAAATAAATCAGCTTGGAAGCGCAATACTTTATTTTGCGGAATTTAGACCGTTGGGTATTCTCCTAAAAAAGCATTTGTACATGCACTTCAATTGCAACCAATAACATTATATTATTGTTTTATACATCAGGTATGGGGCACAGCAACTGAATGATCTTGGATGTCAGCCAACTATTGTTTATTTCTAACTGATAGCTGATGATATGAGCATAAGCCCCCCCCCCAAAGCTCACAATCAGCTCTAAGATCTAGATTCTTGATTATGGTATAGTGTTGTCTGAGCAACTCAAGGTTCATTACCGCTGGTAAAATACTCTTAAGCCTAGGACTGTACGCAAAAGCCTTATCCCAAGACATTTAGAAATCACTACAGAAGAGGCATAATGATCATAATAATTGTTTTGGAAATTGTTGTAATCAATGGCGATTCATATTGTTGCACCTTATTTTCCCTCACAAACAGTGTGCCGAGGAAATATTAGGTTGGTGTAGGATTAACTTCATAAATAGAGGGTTTGGATCCCGTATTTGAGGCTTTTAGTAAGGAATGGCAACTTATGAGGTTTAAAAAATACATAAGAGTAGCTTAGGCTAACCAAATATGCCGGTAATAATGATGTACAGTGCCATTTATAATATCACTCGATAAAAGTTCAGTGTGGTAAAGCTGTTTCAATGTCGTCAATATTATCTTGGAAGTGGGGGCATGAAGTAATACTAAATGTACTTTATATGAACAAGAAATAGATAGGTGTGCCACACAATACAACCAGAATATACTTCAGTTAAAGAGTTGTAGTATCCTCGCACTGTGATATATCCTGGCTTATCGAGACATAATAGGAAAGCGCCATTATTTTACACAGAAAGTGCCCCAGGAAACCTGAAAGGCCGTGAATAAGCATACGCCAAAGCTCAGCATATCTATTCGGTAGCATATTTCGTTCTAGAACAACCATAGTTTTCAGCTCCAAGGCCCTATGCCTCCTCTCTGTTTCGACTGCAATCAATTAAAGCCTACAGTAGTAGTATATTACTGAATACATGTAGTCTAAGGTAGATATTAAAAGATGGGCAATAATACTATATTAAAGTTAGCTACCAAACAACTCATGTTGATGTGGCTTACAATGTGCGAATTTAAATTGACTTCTCTTCTCAGTGGCTTTGGGGAAAGTAATGATGGACTTTTTCTGATTTTTTGAATATTAGAGCCCAGTCAATACAAAGAGATTTCTGCAACATATTGGGAGAAGTAGGAAAGTTTACTTTCTAAACTATGAATATGCAACATGAATTCAGAATCCTGCTAAAATGAGGCATATAGCCCACATGCGGCTTTATGCTTTCAATCCAGATTCAGCAATATTATAACTAGCAAGAATTTGGGTACCAACTTCTCAAGCAAAAAGCAAATGATGCTACGTACATTTCAAAGCACCTTGATTTATTTAAACAGTTATTGAACCTGTCTAATCCTTACATTTGATGCTCTGGAATGCATAGCTGGTTTGGTTAGGGTTAGGGGGAGGCAGTCACCAACAGGTGAAATCTTTATTTCAGTTGAAACAAAGAAGCCAGCGCTACTGTTGTAGCTTTGATACAAGAGTGTGTAGCTAAGGGGAATTTGTAGGCAAGTTTACAAGAAGTGATGATAGTTCTTCAGTGCTCAAGACACTGTTCAGTGGGAAGGGGGGTAGCAAGAGGGGTAAGAATGATTTGTGAACAACATTAATGAGGGGAATATGATAAGGATTGATATTCATCATGAAGGGAGTGTGCTGCTTCAGATATTGCTGCCAAAGGTCTGTCAAGTACTTCAAGTAGGCCAGCTTGGGCCTCTCTGACTGCAGAATATAATGAGCAAACTTCTTGACTTCAGGATCTCCAAGTATAGTTCTCCAGCAGGAGCCAGGTGTAGTGTGGGTTAGGGGAGGGATTAGGGCTAGGGGGGAGGAAAGTCACTTAGGGTTAGGGTTAGGGGTCTAAATTCTTTTATTGAATCTGATCAAGTATAGTAATACTATTTCAACTTGATTCAAGTTGAAAAGTGCATATTGTATAAAGAAGATATATCTATAGTAATGTGAAGGTAAAATACTGCTCAAGTTGAGTTGAGTTCTGAAAAGAAATTTGTCAACAAATCAGGCTAGAAAATGAAGTAAAGCTGGGAGTTATTTGAAAGCAAAGCACTAAGGGAAAGTGTAGAGCTATACTACCACTTCCTGAAAGGCAGGGATCTCACAGGAAGGCAGAAGCTCAGGTCTAATTGCAGATATGATAGCAGAAAGTCTCTGGATGAGCTCCCTTTGTTTGTGAAATTGGAACAAAGATTGGGTATCTTTGAACCCAAAGCAGCTCTCTACATGAGAGAAGTAAAAATACCTGCTACAGTAGGGGCACTTGGAACCCAAGCAAAGTGTGTTCATTCTCCACCTTATGGCCTGGAAGGCAAAGAAGGAACTCCTGATGTAAAGGGATATGTCTGCTCCACTATGGGAATGTCTACTCTCATGAGAAATAAGTCCAACTCTGTCTCTTGAGCTAGTAACTCTGGAGATATTCTCCAGCTTCCTTTTATGCATTGCTACAGAGAGAGGAATATGCTCTCTAGGTGGCTTGGCACTGTTGGAGGCCAGATAATCTCTATAACCATCAGGAAAGTGTATCTTCTTTCTCACCAATGACTTTGGGGTGGCTTGGACTAAGTTATTAGTAATCTTATTGACTAAGATCTTCAAAGGATTATTCAATGATGCTTTTGCATAGTGCTGCCCAAATCTGATACCTAAAGTCTCAAATCTGATTGGCACAGCATCAATACCAGTCAGACTATGTATAAGCCTCTGATATTGCCTAGAATGGTAGTCAGAAGCATTGACTACCCAGCCAATAGCTTCTTGCTGCAGAGCTTGTAGCTTGGCCATGAGGTCAGGATCAGCAGCCAAACACATCATAGGAGCAGCATACTCCCAAGATGACCTCACAAAGGCCTTGAATAGCTGTAGCCTAATCAGAGGATGCCATCTGGCCCCTTTGAGCTGTAGGAATCTCAAAGTGGCAGAAGCCCTTTGAATACACTTTTCAGTGTAAGCTGCCCAAGAAATACCACTTTGACAAGTTGGGAGTCCAAGGTAGCTGTAAGAGGAAGCTTGAGGCAGAAGGGAGTTATTAAAGGAAATATTCCACTCTGGTGTGGGACCAATGTATGCTGATTTAGCAGTGTTTACCTCCATACCATTGGCAGCATACCATTGGCTGCTTTACTCAGCAAACAATTAGCTTTGGAGAGACTCCTAGGCAGCAATTGGATGTCATCAGCAAATAACAGTGCAGAGGGCACAGCAGCTCCTGAGTCATTGAAGCAGAGACTTTGGGCCAGGTCATCAATGTAGACATTGAACAGGATTGGTGAAAGCAAAGATCCCTGGAATAGCCCCCTGAGCCTGGGAAATGGAGATGATATCACACCATTAACACTAATGGTGGAATAGCAGGCTGAGAAGAGTGAGTGTACAATCCTAAGAAGCTGACTGGATACATTCTGGTTCTTTAGCTTCTTCAGGAGTATTGGGATCACTACCCTATCATATGCTTGCTTCAGGTCAATAAAGATTCTGTGTTTTCTTTCTTCATGAACTGATAGGTAAAAAGCA